>CAVNYN010275170.1:0-11864 GCA_963692815.1 Nyctanthes arbor-tristis | reverse complement strand
AATCTTTACTTTATCAACTCTTCTTGCCTTGTGAATCATTAAAAATTACTGTTTCTACATATTAATAAACGGAGATTTGATGGTTAACTCATCGTGGGAACTTGGTCACTAGTGTGCAAGACTGTGATTGACAGTTTCGTGGAAATTTTTTGTTCAGGGGACGTGTAAATTTAGTCAAACTTTTTGAGATGTTGGTGATTTAAATATTTTTAAAAAAAAAGTTCTTGGAATTATTTTAATGTTTAAATCCCTTGGAAATATGTTTTTTGTGTACATTTTTTTCTAATTCTTTCGTGATTCAAGGGTTTTGTTGTTTGTTAAAATAAGTCTGACTTACTGATTTCCTTTGTTTTTTTTTTTTTTGGAATTATATTCTCACCACAAAAATTTATTCTCCTACCACATTTTATTCCAACCACAAATAAATCATATTTTTAATTACCACACCACAACACATTTACCTTATTAACCCACATTTTAAAAAGTAATAAAATAATAAAAAATGAAGAAAAAGAAATTTTTTTTTGGGTTTGATGAGCCTGGTGCAGACGCATTAGATAGCAGGGCGCCTGCACCTAGCGTTCTGCTATTGGTTAAAGACAAGTGTGGGCGCACCGATAATGGAGTGCACCCGCACTCCGTCTTCGGTTTTCATTTTGCGCTCGAGTGCGGGCGCACCAGTGGCTTCCTTATATTTGTTTTTATTTATTTTTTTAATAAAGAATAGCATGGAAACCCCATCTCTCCCCCACTTAAGACTTCAAAACTTGAACATGTAAGGTTAGATTAAACATAAAAATGATAAAAATACGATCACCTTTATAATCTTTTCGTTTTTTTTCTTGCTAAAGCAATGAACTAAACTTGCTATGTTCATTTTGCCTCTTTGGATTCTCCTTGCAAAAATTTATGTGTACACGACGCTCTTCCGATCTGTGTAATATTAACTTACGCATATACTAGCCTGTGGATGCTCGTTGAAGTCAGATTCATGAAGTGATGATCAAATTTTTCACCGACTGTCGCTATCAGTACCAATATTAACCAAAGTTCCATTTTTTACGGTTTTGATTTTAAGATCGGAAGAGCACACGTCAATATATAGTATATGGCAAAAAGTACAACTTCATTCAATTGAAAAACAAGTCTAACATCCATTAAGTGCCAAAATATAATTCTTTTTAACAGAATCCTAAAGAGGAAGAGGAAAAACTACACAGTATAATCATTCATATTTGACTAATAATAGAAAATACAAAAGATTATTTATAAATTATAGAGAGCTTAGATCAATAGTCTCATGTGCAGCAACATCCAAACCAATTATCCTTTTAAATGCCTCAATCCGGGCTTTGTATAGATTTTCCCATCCAGTTGCAATTTCATCTCTATACTTGTACCAATTAAGTGCCATTGGTGGAATTGGACAATTGGACCTCAAGTTCACCTATACAAGGGGAAAAAAAGAAAAAGAAAAAACTAGATTAAATGATTAGGACAATTAATTAGAGGTTTATCATTGAAATGAAATACATGTACGAAATGGTTGCCATTCACAAAACCCAATGAAATGATCTTATGAGCCGACAGGGAAGGACGTGAAGAATGCAATGGTAGGAATGTCCGACACTGTAGAGATGATAAATGGACGAGTACAACACCATATCAAGAAGCTATTAAATGACCCATATTAGGCATTACCATCCATCGATCAAATGGGACGCCAGTACTAAAATATTCCAAAATATATAACAAATCATTTACCCTTTCAAGAGTTCCATACAACTTTTCGTAAGCATACAAATTAGAATTCAATCTTGCATAAGGTCACGTCGAATCTTAGGCCAAGCTTCTTCTCCAAAGCCAAGTGAACTAGCCACATCCCTAAAACCACAATTTCCATCCGGCTCAATATCAACAATATTAAATATGCACTCCTTTACTTTTTCATGGAAGCAATTTGACAATATATCATCAGTCTGCATGCCATTATGCGGAACTTTCAATGTCACTCGTCTTGGAACTTTAATAGAGCCTGTTGTGTTAGAAAACTTTTTATCCTCATGTGACTCAACAATTTCAAAATACTGACAACCTTAGAGTTTGGCCTTCCTTTAGTTTTGACCTTCACAATCGGTGGCACCAAAGATGTAGTGGACGGTTCACATATTTCACGCAGCTTCATTTTGAACGTTAGTTTATCTGTATGAGTGCAATTATTGAATAGTCTTTTAATATTCTCCACTTCAACCTCTACATTTAACGCTGAAGAAACCTTACTACTTGGAGCCAAGGTGTCTAGTTTTCTCCAATGTGGGTGAATACCAGATAATGGAATTGGATTACTTGTACATATGTATTCTGAAATCATACAAGCACATGACAGACCATGTATGGACCTAAGAATACAAAGACATGCATTTTATCCAACCCAATATTTTGTGCTAGCTTGGACTCTTTATATTCATATTCATTGCATTCTCGGAGACAAAGCCATGTAGCTCCTTAAAAATGACGGGTTTAATGTTATGTTGAACCAAATTCATGCTTTGCTCAAATGATGCCTTTACAGGTAAATTGTTGTTCTACGAGATAATGCATTACTCTCCATGAACTTTCAAAGTCTTCCTGTGACGATCCAAGATGTCTTTTCAAATTGGAATGTGCACTCTCAACTCTGTGAATGAGAGTACAAGCAAAAAAGCAAATATTTTTTATTAAGTGAATGTACTACTAATAATTTATGTATTCAACTATTAGAAACTTATAAAACACATCAATGACAAATATATATATACACACACACGGTTTACCTATTCGTCGTAACATTTCCAAAGTGCATAATTTTATTAGTCCAAGTAGCAATGAACTTTGCTTTGCATTTACTCAACCAAGATTCTTGGATATATTCCAATGCCTTTGGAAACTCTTTATATTCAAGGAATAAGTTCTCTAGATGATATTCATACATCTCTTCTGTGGTAGATAAAACAAGTAAGCTCCAACTGTCGTAGAATTTTTCCCATACTTCTTTTAACTCAAAAACTTTCCTAGTATTAGCAGAAATATTTTTTGATATATGCCATCTGCATAACAGATTTTTGGTATTGGGGAATACATTTTGAATTGCATTAAAAAGAGCCAACTCTCTTTCAGTTACAATAACATGTAGTATGGCTTTTGGGTTCATCAATGTCTTCAACTTTTCAAGTGCCCAAGAATATTTTAACTCCTGCTCAGACTCCACGAACACAAAGGCAACAGAAAACGTCATTTGAGAGATCGGAAGAGCAACAATCTCCAAAAGAGGAAGTCGATACATATTGGTCTTGTAAGTACAATCCATTAGAAGTACGTGTGGAAATGCATGTAATAAGTCCACAGATAGCGGGTGAGCAAAGGAAAGATCTTTAACTTCATCTGTTTTTACATCAGACGGATGCCACTCAATATAATTGTGTTCTCTCAACTTGCCCATTAATTGTTGCATTTGTGTCTTTCTAGCCTTTTCAACCAATCTATATCTAGCTCGAGCATTATAAATAGTTTTCATTGTGCTAACATTCATTGAATCACATTCTTTCAAAGTTAACAATATATTCCTTGGTCTTACCATGCTCTTTGACATATCTATTAAAACACCCATCTCTTCATATGTTAATCTTCCTGTATAAGGATGCCCTTCCAAATGCTTCATAGGTGGGTGATTATGTAGTCCACAATGTACATTTACCATCCATTCATCTTCATTTGGTAACTTTACACCATTTATATCAAACAGGCATTCACACTTACGTGTCCCAACATATCTCTTTTGTTTTACTTCTTTATCAGATTGAGCATGACACTTGCCACACTTTCCACTACGCTTACATCCAAAACGTATTCTAGGCTTGCGTCCAAAGCCACCACACTCTGAATGTTTAACAATAATCACCATACCAAGATTTTTTCCAACCTGACGGACCCAATCAAATAGTGAATCTCAAGTATAAAAAGCCTACATTATCAATACAAAAAACATCATAATAACAAATTTAACTAAGAATTCGATATTGTAAATATAAGTTAACCATTATTATTCAACTTACTTGGTCTGTTGTGAAATATTTTGTGTAATCGATCATTTTTTCTTCCCCATTTTCCTGAAATTTAAATTATAGTAATTGAAACATAAAGGAAACCATTGAATTCTTGGGACGATACACCACATTATAATTAATGATTCTATACCATTAAATTAATGAAGAATTCTTTTAATTAATGACAGTTAAATTCATTTTTAAACATTCTTATAGAGAATTGTTATTTAACAATTTTGAAACTCACTGTAAACCATGAAGTTAACCAACAAATATTATTAACTTCCTGTTAATAAGAACACTGACCAATGAGTTAATATTTATGATGTAAGACATGTAATACTCGAGAACTTTTATGCTTGTCTAATTACTACAATATGTTCCTGGGATGATACACCACACTAAAGATATTAAATATACCGGTCAATGACTTCTCATGTCCTTGTGGTTAACTAATAATTCTTCTGTGATTCAAGAACTCAGGTAGCCTAACGAAAAGTTATGGGTATTACAAAAAAAGATAGTACAACTATCTAGTTCAAGTAACCAAAATTCCCAAGTTTTCCAACTAAAATTTAAAACATAAACAAATGTTCCTAGAAGTAAATCCAACTTAAGATCATATGCGTGCAATTATGCTAGTTAAATAATTGATGAAAATAGCATAATAAACATAGAATTTGATCATAGAAGCATAATAAACCGAAGTGAATTACATAAAGAGATGACAAATTCAGATTGCCATGAACATAAGATTAATTACAAGGCAACGCGCAATACAAAATATTTCGTGAAACAACCTATTACACATTCAACTACTACACTTCAATATATAATAATTAGGATTTCGAAGATAAAGCGGTTGAATGAATTAACACCCCGAAATTAATATACACACCATGTTAAATTTTGATGTTTAACAATTCGCCAATCACTCTTCCCATTTCGTTGCTCTCGCACCGGAGTCTCCCCGTGTTCACGCACACAATGATAGGGATTTGGTGGGATTTTTGGTTCACGTAGAATGATAATGAATTTTCTTTTCTTTTTTTTTCTTTTTTTTTAAATGGTTTTAGTGTTGTAAAGGGGAAAACATATTCATTAAATATTAATTTTAAAAAATTAAAGAATAAGGTTATTAATGTAAATTATCTTAGGGATATTTAAGTGATTAATAAAATGTGGTGGTAAGATCAATTCTTGTGGTGGGAATATAATTCCCTTTTTTTTTTTTTTTTGATGGGGGCCTCTAATTGAACTTCATTTCCTGCAATATTTCCATATATTTATTTAGTATGAAAATACACTACTACATAGCTATTGATATTTCCATTTATTTTTTTTTTGATGGGGGCCTCTAATTGAACTAGGTTTTAATGCATGCTAGATTTAGCTTCAACTCATAATTGGTCTATAGTTGATATTTTGAAATTAACTGCTACGGTTAAATCATTGAGACAGAGATTGTGGAGGCTGGCTTTGAAGTTTGAACTCCACAACTATGAAGGTAATTTCTTCTTCTCGATCAATCACTGAAATAGTAAAATCAATTCCCTGCTTATGTTTATGCAAACAATTGGACTCATTAGCCTATCACCATTTTCAGCCATTTATATAATCCTCCATGTAAGTCTAGCTTTTTTTTCTCAATACTGGATGTGTAACTAAATTTGATTAAGAAAGGTTACTTATTTCTTTAGCTTCCGCTAAGTTTTGCCTATTCTTCCTAACTTTTGGCTAGATTTGTTGAGCGAACATGTTGAAGAATCAAAGAAATGTTTAAGATTTGTTTGTCAAAAGATGTTTTTAATTATTAGTAACAAATATAACGAATGGAGTTCTGTCTCACTATTGAATCCCTGCTTTTGATTTTCAATTGTTTCTATTAAAGGTAGATAGCAGGAAATTGAGTTTGAGCTTAAACGAGACAAAATATGTGGATAAAGTTAAGTTTTTCGACAGTTCTAGTATTTTGAGCTTTCTACTTTATAGCACAATTTGGACAGCTACAAGTCAATAATAGTAAAGCATTTCATCCACTTTATGATTAGTATAAGTAAATTCTTTTCTAATTCTTCCTTCCTAGCTTCTAGAACAAGGTTCCATATTTGTTTTGAATCATGTTTCTCAACAATTGATATAATTTTGTTTATTCACTAATTTATTGGTAATAAAGAGTTACGCATACACAATTGCCTGAGTTGTCTACTGATTTGTGTTGGTTTCTCAATGATTAAAATTCTTCATTCTTAGAAGCCATCTTATCTATTAGTAGACGTGGGAACTATTGAAGATGATAGCTATAGGAAAAAATTACGATGTCTTTGGTCTTTTTGGAGTATTTCAAAAATTTTTTTCAGGATTACTTTCTAATAAGAAATATTGATTGATAATTCCAACTGATGCTTATAAATTTTTTTCCTTAATAGGCCCACATGTGGTTTTCCAATAATCTCCTGCCACATCAGTGTCTGGCGTATATAATCTCGCTAGATTTCTTGCGGGAGATCGGGACTATAATGCGGGTCAATCTTTTAGTGAATTATATTAGTTAATTACAAATTACTAGTAAGATAGGTAAATGTGGAAAATATACTATTTAATTGGGGTAGTGGGTTGGAAATGGGATGAGATAATGTTGGATTGAGTTTTTCATTTATGTTTAATCTATGTATTTTTCCCCTTTTCTTAAATTTTTGCCACTCCATTTTTTACTTCCGCAGGTTCTGTTAGTTCGGTTTTTTTCCTGGTTTCTTAATTTTTTGTCACTCATTGATTCTCTATATATCTTTGCTCAGACAGGGAATTTACAAGCAGTACACACCCGTTGAAATCGAAGAAATAGGAGTTATTCTTTTTTGTTGTTAATTTTAGTTTATTGTTTCGATGGTTGGTGGCTAGAGGAAAAAATATTGTTGATTTTTTCCCCAAAATTTTGCTTCAAGGATGATCTTTTGGTGTGATGATGTTGTTGATTTTATTAGAGTTATTCTATTTGTAGGCATGAGTTTACTTAATTTCTTACACATTGAACACTTGGCAGGATATCATTTTTCTACCTCTCACATCACATTCAAATCAATTGCCATCACATGGCAACATGCATGTCTGTAAATATTTAAATAAAACTTTTAAGTAGAAATAGAATTTTCCATTTAATTATTTTGAGTGGAAAAGTCATGCCGCACATTGCCACCCGAATTTTCATCACCTTCCATACGTCCGACGGGTTTATATCACTAGACATACACTTAGTAGGTGATAACTAGACAATTTATATGTGGGACAACCTACATGAGACAACTCACAGTGTAGTTGTCTAATGATCACCCGTTACATGTGTTCGTCTAGTGGGTGATCAATTTTATTACCACCCTCTCCAGCTTTTCTATTTATTTGAAATTTCACTATAGTCTCAGTTTTTATATATCTTTCCTTTTTTTTTTTTTTGCAAATGCATAATTCATGTAAATTTGATGCCAACTAATTATTCAAATTATTGTAATTTATATTACTATGAGTTTGTCTTCCCATACAACACATGGGTGAAAGACTAGTTACAAATATAAAATCTAAGTTTACGAACAATAGAAATTGCCTCCTACATTTTCATCAAATCTGGGTACAATTGTACAAAAAATATGAAGCGTGATGCATATGAAGCGTGAGTCTCTTTCCCTTCCCAGAGGTTTTGCAAAACCTCTCCAACCTATGTGGCATGTATTGATGATGTACGCCACGTGTATTTAAAATACATGTGGCATGCATGAATACACATGACGTGCATTTATACACGCTACATAGGGTGAAGGGTTTTGTTACAAAACCTTGGAGAGATTTTTAAAATTTTCCTACAAAGAACAGTGTTAGAAACGGAGAATCTTAAAACCACCCGTTTCTCATTGGCCGGCAACAAGGCAAATCGTTCTTCATCCATGCCAATAAAATTCACTAAAAACATATTAACGGCGGCACCATTTTGACCATTTAATTCGGGGCATCAAGGCCATAATTGATAAGGAGAAATAATTGATGGAATTAATATAAAAAACTATCATTTCATGTAGTGGAGAAGTCTTTTGTATCTCACCGAGGCCCGTGAAGTTCTTCCTGCGATCTCTACTTGAAGCCTCTGAACTGTTTGTTTCGTTTCCCTAAGGAAGTACCCCGATCATAACGTGTAGGGATGGCAATAGATCTGATCAGGGAGGATCGGTGCTAATTGATTTTGTTCCCCGAAAAATTTACAAAACCATAATATGCTCTATGATCCAAGATCGCTGATCGGATCGGAGCGGATCACAGATTGGAATGGATCAATATTTCAATCCACCAAACAATCCACAAAACTTTTTTTTTTTCACATCATATGTTACACTACTCTAATCTCATAACTTGGTTTTTACATCGTACATTACACTACAATCTATAGGAACAATAAAATGAAGTTAAACTAATATCAAGTACCAACTATCAACCAAATTAAATAATGGTTTAATAGTGGGTGCTGATTGTTGTTCTTGGCGACTTCTGGAAGCTTAAAAGTTGAATACTTTTTTTTCAAGTGGAGCAGATCAGATCAGATCGACCTTGATCCGATCCGATCCGATCCGTTTGCGAATCACAAATTCTACCATGATCCACTTCACCGATCCAAGGATCGCGAAATTTTTTCTCAAACGGATGCTGTATCCGTCGAGTCTGGTGTGGATCCGATTTTTATGCCATTCCTACTAACATATCATATATTGAGACAAGAAAATTATGAATTTCATAATTCAGAAATTAAACATCCGTGCAAAAAAACTAAAGGTGCAAAAAAAACTTTGGTCTTTTAGGAGACCATACCTCAAGTTTCTTGTACTGACTGTCACCCTATTCCTTCAACTCCTCTAAAACTTCTCTTCAACAGCTATGATGTCAAAATATGAGTAATTTCTTATATATTCTCAGTTATCTATTTTGCTCAATATATACATCACATTAGGTATTATAAGAATGCTTATTAAAGACAAATAATACACAGAATATCATGAACGTACAAATCTCAGAATCTAGAATATAGAGTCTAGATAATTTTAGCTCTAGATATAGATTCTAGATTCTAGATCACACCAACACTTCCCCTGAAGTTGATGCATACGGGTCTTAGATACGCAACTTGACAAGTGAACTGTAAAACTCTTTACTCTATACATCTTTTGTGAGTATATCAGCTAGTTGATCCTTCGACTTCACAAATGGAAAACATGCAATTTTAGCCTCAAGCTTTTCTTTAATGAAGTGTCTATCTACTTCCACATGTTTTGTCTTATCATGTTGGATGGGATTGTGAGCAATAGCGGTCACTACTTTATTACCACAAAAAAGATACATCTTAGTAGAATGAGCAAAACCTATTTCTGTCAATAGGTCCTTTAGCCATAATAATTCACAAAGATCCTTAGCCATGCTCGTAAACTCAGCTTCCGCACTTGACAATGTGATGACCTTTTGTTTCTTGCTTCTCCATGTTACTAGATTTCCACCTACAAAGGTCAGTCTGTGACACTGCCTGCCCAATCAGCATCAGTACATCCTTATCTTAATATCATTGCCATTTTTTGAAAACATAAGTCACTTTGCCAGGAGATGACTTCAAATAATAAAGTATCTAAATTACCGCATCTGTATGATTCTTACTTAGGTTCTGCATTAATTGGCTCACAATACTGGCTGTATACGTAATCTCTCGTCAAAGTATGAGAAAGATAAATAAGTTTACCAACTAATTTTTGGTACCTTCCTTTATTATTTGGTACATGATTTGAGTCTTCTCTGAGTTGATGATTCTGAATAATGGGAGTCTCTACCGGTTTGCAATCTAACATTCCTACTTTAGCTAGTAAATCTAGTATATATTTCTGTTGAAAGAGAAATATACCACTACGAGACTTAGCCACTTCAATTCCCAATAAATACTTGAGTCCTCCAAGATTCTTCATCTCAAATTCCATTGCCAAATGCTTCTGTGTCATCTCCTACGATAATCATGTCATCCACATAGATTATTAAAGTAGTTACCTTGCCAATTGATGTTTCAAGAACAAAGTATGATCAGAGTTACTTTGTTGGAAGCCATATTTCTTCATTATTAGTGTAAACCGCCCAAACCATGCTCGTGGAGACTGCTTCAATGCATATAGGTTCCTTTGTAATTTGTATACCACTTTGGAAGGGGCCGAGTATCCTCGGAGTACATCTATGTACACTTCTTCCTCAAGATCACCGTATAAAAATGCATTCTTCACATCAAATTGATGTAATTGCCTCATGATAATCAACACCATAAGTTTGTGTATATCCCTTCACTACCAGCCTTGCCTTGTATCTTTCAACAGGTCCATTTGCCTTGTGTTTGATAGTGAACACCCATTTACCCCCAACTATCTTTTTTCCTTCTAGTAGTGGAACAAGAGTCCATGTATCATTTTTTTTTATCAATACCTCCATTTCATTCTTAATAGCTTGAGTCCATCGCTTGTCTATCAAAGCCTCCTCAATACTGGTGGGAATTTGGCACAAAGAAAGTTCACGAGTGAATCTCTTAAGGGGCTCAGAAAGTCCCTTACTCGATATGTAATTTGTAATTGGATACTTAGACCTCCATTTCTCAATATCTAGAGAGACCTATTTGGTGGTTTCCCACGATTGTGCCTGGTAGGTAAACTATATCCCACAGAAGAATTGTTATTAATATATGGTAAGCAAATGAAGGATATTTACCTCAAGAGCTACGGTAGTGGGTACTTTGGAGCGAAGGAATTATGGAATTTCAGAACCAGAGTCTACAATTTGAGAGATAGATTCTGGAACGGCGGAGCTTGGTTCTAGACCACCAGAGACCGTCAAATTCTGCATTCGGGATGGATTCTGAAATATCAGAGATAGATTCTAAATCACCAGAGCCCATATCATATTTTGTATTCAGGACATTTCATGGATGCATAGATACGTCAACTGCTAACCAGTTTAATTCTTCTTCATATGTCTCTCCTTGAAGATGAGAACTTGTTACAGAATAAAACATATCAGACTCTAGAAATTGCACATCCATTGTTAAAAAAAGACGTCTTGTAGTAGGGTCATAACACCTATATCCCTTTTGATGGGATTCGTACGCCAGAAACAAACACTGTATAGCGCAGGATCAAGTTTTGTACGTTGAATTCTATGAAAGTATACATAAGCAACACAACTAAAAACTCAAGGCGGAAGTATCAAGTGGGATGGAATGGTCATGTGATGGAATGGGGTTTTGAAGTTCAATACCTTAGATAGCATCCTGTTGATGAGGTAAATAGTAGTAGAGACATCATTAGTCTAAAACAAGTCAGGAACACCACCCCCAAATAGTGGAGCACATGCAGATTCTAGAATATGTCTGTTTTTCCTTTCAGCAATTCCATTATGTTGAGATATTTGTGGACATGAGATTTCATGAATTAGGCTGTGTTTACTGAAATATATCTTAGTTCTTGATTGATGTATTCACCCCCATTATCTGATCTTAGAATTTTCATTGTTGCTCAAACTATGTCTAAATCATAGTATGGAAGTTTTAAAAAATACTAGCAACTTCATGCTTATGTTTCATTAAATATAACCAAGTCATATGGGTACAATCATCCACAAATATGATAAACCATCGATATCCAGATAAATTTGAAACATGTGAAGGACATCATACATCAGAATGAATTGATGTAAAAAGGCGTGTCACTTTTATTTACACTTAATGAG
>CAVNYN010275169.1:0-14596 GCA_963692815.1 Nyctanthes arbor-tristis | reverse complement strand
TACATAGAAATGCGATAAATATTACTCTCTATAATGGTAGGGTTCATTATGACTCTGAATTTGGTTCACAAGTATTAGACATTGTTAAAATATTATTATTACTTTAGAGGAGATCTGTCGAAAATCATTTTTTCTTTAGGATTGCAATTTTACGTTGTTCTTGAGTTCAAAAACAACAATACACAATAAAAAACTGTATTTTATCTTTGATTAAATTATATAAAGATAAGGACCCCTTTTATGGAGACTTGTAATCTAGCCGATTTATATAATCATATTTCTATATTCGATCTGAATCGATAGTTCACATGGCATAATGAAGATCAATGATAACAAATTAAATTCCAACTAACCAATTCATGCAAGGCAATTGAATGGCCGCTGCGAGTCCATCAAGTTTGCCCATCTTCAGATCCAAAGCTTAGGTGGCATCAATAAATATTGCTTAGATCGATTATTAAATACCGTTGCGCTGCACCAATCCCTCCATGGCCATGCTTTGTTGTGCGGAAGTGGAACTATATTTAATTGGATTTGTACTTTCGATTCTGTTAGGGATGGGTT
This sequence comes from Nyctanthes arbor-tristis, assembly GCA_963692815.1. Lineage (NCBI taxonomy): Eukaryota > Viridiplantae > Streptophyta > Magnoliopsida > Lamiales > Oleaceae > Nyctanthes > Nyctanthes arbor-tristis. The sequence continues at coordinate 14,032 of CAVNYN010275169.1, read as the reverse complement.
GGAAGAGCAATTGAATTTTCATCGTTGTTTGTCGACCCTCTTAGGAAGTTCGAGCTTAGATTTGTTGTTATGAAGTTGTTGTCCGCCCATATATCAGTCTATCCAATACATGCTTAATAACTCTGAGTCATCTTCACTTCTCAACCAATTCCCCAATTTTATGCATTTGAGATGGCGTTTGACCAACCATATCTCTAGCCCGTGGCTTATCCAATTACAAACTTTATGTCTGGAAGTGTTTAGGTTAGCCGGCCAACTTATAATATGTTCACTTTTTAGTTATCAACTTTTATTTTATTTGAAATTTAAATTGGTCGCTGAACTTCAACTACAGGTGAATTTGTAAAAATGAGAACGTAACACTACTATAATGGAATTTATGTGTTTGACAACTTATTCAGATTAAAATTTGAATTATAATCTGACATACGACATCATTTCATTGATTTCACTTTTTTTAAAAACTCAAAAAATAAAAATCAAATTGTAATTGTTAACTTATTACACAAAATAACTAATAAAATAATATCATCTCGCATATTATAATTCAACTAATTGCCAAAAACTTGACCTCAGATAATTCTCGTACTTGAAAAGTTTGAGCCGGACTTGAGCCTAATACTTCGGAGTCCTGGACAGTTGTTATCCTTGATCCTTATTCCACATGTTTCTAGAATTGTCAATGATGACAAACAAGTCAAATAGTGCAGGTTGAAATTCCGATTAGGCGGGGTCCAAAATCCGAATGCGTGGAGAGAGAAGAATCCTCAAGATGAGGAGACAGCGACTGTAACGTTTTTCAAAAGGCCTTACCCATTTTAGATGCCCCGTTCCCGCCTGATTATGCGCCATCATTTCAATTGTAATTGTAATATAATAATAACGCTTTTTCTCATAATCTTATTGATTTCTCAACTCAAAACAAGTTAAAAGTTGAAACTTTCTATTAGATAAATAATAGGGAACTTCTGGTCCACCCCCGAAATGTAGTGAACTTTAAATTAAACAATAGAGAAAAACCGAGAAGACAAGAGAATCACCTATACACAGTGAGTGGAGGAAGAGATCATGATTCGGTTATAATCTATAACATTTTCGTATATAGAATAAAATCTCTTTACACTAATTATTATTATGCCATTTAATATGAAAATTCATCCATTTACAAACTCCCAAAGTATGGAAACATTTTTAGTATTAATTACTAATAAAAATACTAATGATTCAAAAAAAATACATAAAAATACCAATAACACTGCCCTCTCCCTTCCTTTTATCTTTCTACATACCGGGAAACCAAGGGGAAACACGACATAAACATAAAACTGAAAATCCCAGAGAAGACAAAATTACCCTCAGTCTCCAGTAGTCAAGAGGGGGGCACAGGATTGGCTGCAGCTCTGTGGAGAAACCACCAGATTTCACGCGCTTTAATCGCGTGCAGAATCATATGATGAACCATCAAATCGGCGCCACCGCCGGGAACTGGAAATTGAAGATTTCATAAACGCTTAAAGCAAAATCATAAAGTAGAGAGAAATCGCGATAACCTATTCAAGTAATTCTTTGCATACCGAAGTTAATAGCGGGGTCATTAGCTATCATATGTCATATGGTGCAGCCGCAGAAGACGAAGAAGAAACAGAGGAAGGAGACGAGGGCAACGGACTCGACAGCGGAAATGACGGACCAGATGACGGTGTCGACAATGGAGAAGGAGAAATCGAATTCCGGCAACCGCACGAGCGCCGCCAACCGCCGGGGCTCGAAGCTGCTAAGACTGCTAAGGTTAAGGCTGTGGCTCCAATTTGGCGTGAAGTACGAGGTGAACAGCCTCGGCCATCTGAAGAACGACGTCGGCAGCGAGAAGCTAACGTCAAACCACCGGAAAGCTGACGTCGACGAGCTTCTCGACATGTCGGAGATTTTTCAGCGTGCTTTTGTAGGGTTCTGCGATTGATGTATGAAATGAAAGGATGAAGGCAGTGTGTGGAGGAGGGTTTTAATGTTTACGTAAATTTGGTGCAGGTTGCGGAAAGAGATATTTGGGCTGATTCCGGTTTTCTGGATCAATCTGGGTCGATTCGAGATGGTCCCGCTCTTGAGAAAAGCTGGCCGTTCGATGGCCTTGTAAATTAGATAGTTTTCAAATATCGCTGTCTCTGACTTGTTTGCCTAAACTTATAAAGATCTCTCAATTCGCGTTTGATTTCACTTCTAAAATAGAAATTGGTAGAATCAATTATATATTCAAAAGATCCCGAATTTTTATCTATTTTTTGTTTTATTATTTAGGAGATATTTAAGAAATATATAAAAATTAATTAATAATATCAAAAATATGTATAGAGAGAAATGATGAAAGACATGAATTCTCTAGTCCACTCAGCCCCACAATTCATGACTAGACAGAGGGGAGGGAAACATTCACCACCTATAATTTTATTGGATAAAATATTTTATTGTTAATAGTTTAAATTTGATCTACAGCGGTGTAATACAACTAGATGTCTAAGAAGAGAATGAAACTAATTAGTAGTCATAACAAAATTCATGTTTTACTTATGTTTAGGTTATATATATTTTGAAGTACAATTAATTGTGGTTTAAGCAATTCAATTGTGGGTTTCAAGTCCTGAGCAACCTCTTTATTTATTATTTGGAGTAACCTCTTTATTTAATTTTGACCACGTGAGTTGCTCAACTTCATTGAAAATTAGGATAAAATAAATATGTAACGTAAGAACGTCAAGGTCTCTCCCACATAATTTTTCTTTTATTTTATTTCATGAAAGAAATTTTCAAAGTGAGCTGGTAATTCATTTCCCACCAAATTCCCTTTTAAAAAATTGTTAGTCGATTTTGCTGTTTGAAAATAAACATTTGTGCATGCCACGTACATAATTGCGATTTCTCATGTGGCTTGCCCCGGCTGCATATGACCTTAGAATGAGACTCAATAGTGTGAGAAATGGTTTTGAGTCAATGATACGCAATACAAAACGGTGTAATAAGAATATAATTATGGACTTTATAGTTTCTTAGACATTATGCCACATGATATGGTGGCATAGTTAGAACATAGTTAAAAAGTAGTCAAAATTTAATAACCCTAAGTCGAAACACTATTTTTTTTATTTATTTTCATATGGTAAAAAAGTAGGATTTTTCAAAGACAGGGGGCAGCCAGTGTTTGCAAAATGGTATTTTTATGTGACATTTTTAACTCTTTTTGCCTCAAAATTAACTTTTGTCATAACTTGTCACCTAATGTAATGCTTAAAAATATAGGCTTCAAGTAGCAAGGAATGATGTCAGCGACATAAAATCATATTAATGTTTGATATTATATCACACTATCTATCTTGTACAGTAATGACACAAGATACTTGACACTCGACCAAATTCAATGCGATGATACACTTATGGCAGATACGATATAGTCATCCTATAAAATTGAGTCTCATTCTCGCGCCATACATATGGCACCCTATGGTACTATACAGTCATGTAGCGTGTATCTAAGCACGCCATGTAATATCTCGTAAAATTTTAAGGTAAGTATATCCTTATTTTGATAATGATTAAATGTTTGCTTGAATTGTATTATAAGATTCCAAACTTATTACCCAAATAAACATTTAAAATTAACATATGACAACATGATATTATTGAAATGTTTCAATGGTAAGGTTACAAAATTATCACTCAAATGAACGCCAAAAATTAGATCGGAAGAGCAATGTAATCGTATTTGAAGTATTGCAAGAATGTTATGCACATAAATGTCAAGAATTAGAACGTGATTATTGACAACATAATTGATACTTAGACAATGAATTTGAATTGGAATAAGAATGTGATTATTGGGAATGTATTGATAATGATCGTATAACCACATGAGTTTGCAATCGTTAATGTAAACGTTATTTTGACAAATATTGAATAACCGTTTGAAATATCACAAGAATTCAAATAATTGTGACTCAATGAAGCTTATAGGTAAAGAATGTGATTATTGGTTAACATTTTGAAAGTTGATAAACTAATTGTAAAACCCTAGTAAGTGAAAGGGTTCAAGTAACGAGAATCAAAACGTGAGTCATAAGACAATCCAAAGTATAAGGACTTCTCGAACAATTTGCTAACATACCACCAGGTGTACGGCACCACAACGCGCCACTTGTCACATATGGATTAGCGGAACTCAAAGATTTATTAAAAATAGTTAAATCTGACAACTATAAATAAAAAGGAGGGAGTGGGGAATTCACAATCAACATCCAACCCTACCCTTTCCATCTTTATGTCCCTATCTCTCCCTTCCTTCCCACTTCTATATCTTGGCTCTTTCTTCTCATGTTTTGCTTCTTATTAATAAGTATCAAGAACTTTAAAAAATAAAAGAAATTCGTCCAAATAAAGTGAGAGGAGGAAAATATCCCTTAAAGCCTACCAAACACTTGATTTTGCACTTAGAAATAACCTATCTTCATATATATAATAAATACAACTTGAAATATCACTTTGATCAAGGAAAATGAAGGTTTTGTGGGTATTTATCAATAACTCAAAGAATCTTTGGAAAAATCAAGTTAAAGAGGTGAGTAGTTAATACTTTAATTCCCTCTTTGCATTCATGAAGTTTTGATACGATAAGCATGGTTTGATTGAAGTCTCCTATGAGATAAATATCTGATTTGATGCATTGAAAATGAAGATTGCTTTATTGCATTTGAATCACTAGTTACTCTACCGGTTCTGTATTGAATTGCTTTAAATTATTTCCTACACTATGACCAGTTCAATGATCCGGGGATAAGAAAGATTATTGTGGTATCTACTTTGAATGGAAACTTCGGTAAGGGTCAATCGGGGTTCATTGTAGATCCACTTAATTGTACGTGACATGATTGAATTGATATGATTCTTGCGCGCACCACGGGTAGTAGTTTAACTAGTGAAATGGTCCATCTGTGCATTGAAAAGTTTTGTGCATTGAATGAGTTTCTAGAAAATAAATATTTCATATAAAAGATGAATCAAAGGGTTTTGTTACTCACTGAGTACTTTGTACTCATTCTCTTCTTTACTACATTTTTGTAGATGATTGAAGTTATGACATTTGAAAAGTAAGGCAAGCTAAGAGTTAGATCGTGCTCGCGAACTGGAGTAGAGTTATAAATGTAGTGTAAACCTGCCTTTGAAGCTACCATAAATTTAATATTTTTATACTCACCTCTATAATATATATTTTTACATTTTATAACATATAAGACAATATAAAGATATAATCTCTATATTGATTTAAATTTTACTTTTCATTGTAAAAGTTTTCTACAGACGCTCTTCCGATCTCTTAGTAAGCAATGAAATATATCTATTAATACAATTTCTTGTATTTTTATATTTTATTGAAAACCCTAACTTTAATATTTTCTTAAAAGTTGAACAATTTATTAGCTTATGTAATTAACTTTATATGTTAAACGCTATAAGATAAGATCAATTGGATTGTTTTGTACGTCCCATTCCGGTTGTGAAAATTAAAGCTTCCACTATGATGCTTGTCAATTAATATAAGATATTTAAAAATATTATAAAACTAGCGAGAACGTGACACTCCATATGAGAAATCACAACTATTTAATGTGCCTATAATGCCATAAGATATCATGTGTATGATACGAGATCAATCAATTTTACAGTGCCTGAGGACAAAAGATGGTGGTGACTGGTGGGGGATATCACTTTACCCCGGTTTCCTAATCTGTAGCTAATTTCAACCTCCTATTTCTATTTTACTTTGAGATAAAAGTCAAGTAAATGAATGAGTGTTTAAAAAATTATATGTAGTATTTTTCCCCTTTCCTTTCTTTCTTCCTTTTTAAACACAAGAAAGAGATAAGGGGAACACAGGAGAAGTATGTGTGTTTTGAACTCGAGATTTTTTATCTAAAATATGAATATCTAACTAGCACAATACTTATTTAAACTATTGATATGTAGTATTTGTAGATCTCACAAAATAATATGCAAACAAAAATAATTTGTCCAATTTTAAGTATTTCGTGTTCTGTAGAGCTGATCACTTTAAAATTTGATGTCGATAAGGAAATAACTCAAACATTTCAATTCTTTAATAGCTGACAATTCTTGGTAATCCAAACACTAGCGTTTAAAATTGCGGGCCCGTTTGGATACGTTTATAAAGTGAATTTATAAAGAGTGAAAATGAGTGATGAAGATTTAATTAAAATTTAAAATGTATAGTGATTATTGAGTAATTGTCAAATCAATCAATAGTAAATGAGTTTATAAATGAAAAAAATAAATTAAAACAAATATGCCCGCAATAGACACATGTTCATTTGTTAACAATATACCCCTTTCAAGTCACTAGCACGTCACTTCAGTACTGAACTGTCACGTTCACATGGGAACGGGGGAAGGAGCTTCACGTGTACCATTTTTATTTGTTTCATTTATCACGTTTACATGGGAACGGGGGAAGGAGCTTCACGTGTACCATTTTTATTTGTTTCATCTATAGGGGAAAAGAAAGCTAGTATTTCAAGCCTCCCGTAACTAATTAATAATCGACGTGTATAATCAACGGCCACAGTTTAACAATAAATAAACCTCATGAACCCATTTGTCGTTTTTAATTTTATCAACAAGACAAGATATGATAATCTTGTAATACCATTGCTCCGTTTATAGAGTATGCAAACATTCATTGGAAAATAATTTTGTACAACTATCTCATAATATACAAAAATAAAGATAATTACAAGTTTTAATTATCACACGCTAATACCGTGTTCTTTGTGGTTAGTTTTTTTAGCTTTTAGAGTGGAAAGTGATTTTGTGCTTTCTAAATGTGTAGTGAAAAGTGGAGAGATTATAAAAAATTATTATTTATAGAAAAGGAAAATTTTCAAAAACCTTCTATCCTGTGTGACATGTGTGGATGTAATCTACGTGTATTTCAGTATTTCATTCAAACTATGTGTATTTTAAATACACGCCATGTGAGTTGGGAAGTTTTGTTATAAAACTGTCAAGAGGTTTTAAAAAGTAACTCTTACAGAGAATGAGAATGTGGCATTAATATGTGTATGATTTATTGATAGATTTTGTAGTTGAGAAAAACTGAACTGTTGCTGCAAGATTACATCATCTCGGTGTTCCTTCAAGCAAAGTTTATGATTTTATCAATTTATAATTGGAAACAAATTTCATAGGTTCCAAAAAAACATGATTTCTGAATGATTAAAGTTATACAAATCCATTTAAAGACCGAAAATATCATACTACAGAAAAACAAAATAATATTTACACAAAATTGCATATTCTATGCGTATTATTATTATTATTATATATATATCAATTATTATTTTGATAAGTGGTTCGAATATATTCTACAGAGATTAAGTTTCTCATGTTTCAGATAAGAGATCATGAGTTCGAATCACATTTGCCTTTCCCCTATATCTCTAATGTATCAAAATAAATTATTATTTATTTGTATAATGTTAAATGTCCACTCACCATCTACCCCTTTGAATTGCTACATATCATGATAAATTAGAAACATAATTAACAACTCCATAAAATGAAATGACATTAAAAACTCCGTAAAATGAAATGACATTTACGGAAATAAGTTATTTCAGAAATCAGTTATTTCAAATTATTATTATTACGGAAATCAGTTATTATTATTATTATTACATAAATCAGTTATTTCAAATTATTATTATTATGCTACAGATCATGATAAATTAGTAAAACATTAACAACTCCATAAAATGAAATGACATTTACAGAAATCAGTTATTTCAAATTATTATTATGCTTTGATTACTTTTCATTTCATTTCTAAAATTTTAGGTTATTTATTTGCGAAATCCTATTTGGAGATTCATCTTTTAAATACCCATTTAATCTGATTCCTATTATTATAGCTATATATACAGTATATTATTATAATGTATGGAAAATTAATTCTGGTAACGTCTTTATGGTACAAAAAAAGAAGAAAGTAAATGCTTGTTCATATGGGCACAAAAACAGCTGGAGTACCTATTCAATTACACTTCAATTTATATATATTTATCTGTTACGAATAAGATGAATGTAGTCTTTCATCACAAAATCAACTAGTTGCACTTCACATTCATAAACAAATTAAGCCCAGTAAGTCATCAAACATGAAAAACTATATGATATTTGTTCTCACTCTTTTGGTTCTCTCTGCCGTTCTCCCCATTGGTAATTAAACCTTTTGACACTAATAGTGTATTTTCTTTTCTCTCTCTCTCTCTCTCTCTTTTTTTTTTTTTTCATTTTCTGGGCTACAGGACACTAATACTCTGTGTTAAAAGCCCACAAATTAATTATTATGTACATATAATCAATGGCGGAGCCAGGAGCTATTAGAGGACTGGGCTGTAAATGTGAGCCGTATATTACGTACAGCTAAATTACCTTTATATATAATAATTTTTTTTTTAAAAACAAACTAAACAATAAAATTTTCCAATTTAGGGGGGCCGGGCCCGGCATAGCCCCTCTTAGCTCCGCCAGTGCATATAATTTGTTATTTTGACGTGTATATGTATACAGGTAGAGTGGAAGGCAAAAGTCCATATTGTCGAGAGATGGGTGTGGTTGCCTCATCACCAAAGGAATGCCTTGATATTTGCAGTGACTTTTGTCTGGGATTTTCGTGCTCTGGTCCCAACGTTTGTGATGGTGCAACATGTTGCTGTCACGCTTGCTAGTGAAACTGATGCGTTAATGTTTGTGGATTTTCTAGAGAAACAAACTCCGCACAACCTCTAGCTAGATGCAGCCAATTCACCTGTTTGCCCATTATTATTACTTTGAAATAATAATATTTGGTTGAATTTTTAGTTTTTCTTCCTAATTTTATGTTAGTCTCATTGTACAAATTTATATAATTAAGGATGGCAATTCGACGCCAGAATTTAACGTACTCCTGAGACTAAGAGTTTCATCAGACCTTGAATTCTTCATCGATCTTTCCACCTTCAAGATGTTAGATTAACATATTGTACGTGTCTCACCGCCTCTTCCAACCATGGCATTGATCTCCCCGGATAATTTAATTTTAACAAAGCCCAATTTCTAGAGTCCATATGAAAATTACAATTTACAAAGTTTATGCGTGTTTGTGACTTCCTTGAGGAAGAACTAGCAACAAGGCATTACTTTCACTCTTATCACGTGATGGTTTCTATTGAATTATAATTATGAATTAGAAAAGTGACAGTGTCAAATTTGTATGGAAAACTTTACATCGATTGTATTCTTTACTATAGGTACCAAAAGAAACAAATCGATCAATCAAAAAAACTTCATGGATAGTCCTTTTAAATCTTTAAAAAAATATGAGGCCTTCTTGTGCAATTTCAAAAATTGCACAAAAAGCCCTCGAAACAAACCAGTATAGACATTATTGCAACCACAAAAATCAATCGAGACCAACTATAATAATCCACAAAAACCAAAACATCATAAATTCGATCCACATATCCAAATTCTTCAAATCTCAAGAACCAATTTCCAAGCTTCTATTTTTTCTTGACTGAGAGCCTACACTAGCGGCTATTTGCAAAATATAGCCGTGCAATTATCCTCATTCACAAATGCATGCCAACTCAAATCAATCATATCATATATCTGATTTGATTGAAATATATGCCATGAAATTGAAAAGAGAAATTAAAGTTAAAAAAAACGCATAAAAAGAAACAAACATAAGACATTATGTAGCTATCCAATATCAATAGGTGATCGTTCATGCATGCTTAAATATTTAATTGTAAAATATTTGAAATTGCAAAGCGCAGACCAATTTACAAGAAAAAGGTCAAACTCGGGGCAAAATTGCCATGATCTAAATGGTAGGAAACATTTTTTTGCAATGGATGCGAACTGCAGGATATTTTGTGCAAATTATCCAAAGTGATTTATTTCCAACCCAGCGTTTGACTGGAAATTATTTTTCGTGAAGTGTCATTTTACATTCAATTTTTTTGGGTCAATAAAATATAATTTCATGGAAGATATTTTTCATTTTAACCTAAAAAGTAGAGATTTTATTTTACTTAAAATCAAGAAAAATGAATCCTCATGGAAATGGGAAAATATTTTCTAATTAATATAAATTTCAATTCATTTTCCACTTATTCCGCCACTTGTCCAAACCACAAAAAATAAAAAAAATGGCTTTTTTTTTTTAAACCAACCAATCAAATGGTCTCTCTCTCTCTTTCTCTCTCTTTGTTGACTGTATAAAAATGGTTTGTCTCTTAAAAAAAGTAAAACAGAATAAAATAAAATAAAATACTAAATAAATGGTTTTGGAGCTATGCCAAACACGGCCCAATCCGGTAACACCACCTTCCTCTCTGAAGTTGGTTGAGGACGGTTAGGGTTCAAAGCTAGCCTCTCTGTGAAGAGCTTGAGAATCACCAATGGCGAATGAAATAAAAGAACAAGATTATGGCGTTTTATTGTACTACAAGTACACTACAATTTCTGATATTCCGAACCTTTCCGATTTCTATCACGTTAATTGCAGCTCTCTCTCACTCCTTGGCCGCGTCCGTCTTTCCTCTCACGGCGTTAATGTTACTGTAAGTTTTGTTCCCTCTTTATTTATTTAATTTTGGTTTTTAACTTGATAATAAAGTATTTATCTTTGCAGAATACAATTATTTTGCTATGGGCTTCAGTTATTATCTGACACGGTTGGATTGCTTTTCATTTTGTGGTGATCAGGTTGGTGGAAAGTTAACGGCATTGGAGAAGCATATTGAAGCATTGAAGTCGATTTCATTGTTTGAAGGGACGGATTTCAAGCTCGCAGCTTGCCACGAGCCTTTGAATGATCAAGTTGCTAAGGAATGTGGATTCACCTCTCTGTCTATCCGGATTGTAAAGGTTCTATGAAATATAAATACTATTATTTGCCGCCTTTTTCGGTTCTAACCTGTGTCTACCTAGATATTAATGATCATGGTGTTGGCTCCAATTTCTACCGAGAAGACTTTTGAAGTTGTATAATAGCATTTCGAGAAAATGTGACATGATGTATTTGTGGCCATTTTAAATGGATTTACTTATGCTTGACCGGAGAATAATTTCTCATGGCGTTGCTTTGTTTGTACCCAAGTTTAAATCAAGAATCTGTTTTTCTACCTACCTTGCTGATTTCCGCCCCAGGTTATATAGTCATTTTATACATATTCAGCATTTGACTGGAGCTGGATTTTCATTTTATACATAGGAATTGGTATCATTAAGCGCTCACCCACTTCAAAAGTCTCCCGAAATTTCAAATGCTGGTAGGCATCTCACTGCAGCTGAATTCCACTCCCTGCTTGAGAATGCTGGTAAGTTTTCTTCTCTTGTGTAATCAGACACCTTCTATTGTTCATGATTTCCATCTGTACTTTGGAGTCATACGCTATTGGCTGCATGTAGTATGGACTCTGCATGTAATTTTTAAGCCACGTCTGCCCCAGGAGAATTTGCCCTTTCTTTTACACAAAACAGCATTGATTTCTCAAAGCTCCAAGCTTTACTTTTTTTGTTATGTTTGACAGTCTGTAAGTATATGTTGGATATTGCCCTTCTCTGTGGAGTTTGTCTGTGATTTATGGTGCTGCTTCTTGATGGTGGAAATGGGGTAGACTACCTCTTAATTTTATGTTCTTTTCCAGGGCAATCTCAAGAAACGGAGAGTTTTGGTTCTGACAAAAAAACAGTACTGGTAGATGCAAGGAATTTGTATGAGACAAGAATTGGAAAGTTCCAAGTTCCAAATGTGGAGACATTAGATCCAGAAATAAGGCAATATAGCGACTTGCCTTCATGGATAGATAGAAACTCTGATCAATTGCAAGGAAACAATATCCTTATGTGAGTCCTTATCTGAAACCATTTCAATGGAACCCTGACCCTTTTTCACTCGAATCTAAATTTCTGGCAGTACTATAATAATTCAGTTTCTTGTTTATATTTTACTTTTAGTCGATAAGAGGGGTACATGGGTTATGCAATTGATAGAATCAAGTCAAGATATTTTAGTTTGCTTTACCTAATATTATTGTGCACTAAATACTATTCTGCATTGAGTAGACTGTTAATTTCTTGAGCTAATGATCGATTTTGGAATTCGATTTTTAGAGCTTTGTTATGGTCATTCTTTTGTTTCCTGTCTGTTATTGGACCAGCTGATAGTCATTCTTTTATTTCCTGTCTGTTATTGGACCAGCTAAAACTTAACTGGCTTTACATAATCTGTTGTCCGTTTACTAACTTCTGTGGTCTTCTTTTGTGTTTTCTTGCAATACTTTATCCTCATGAAGGAAACTAATGACGCCATTTAGAATTTCTTAAGATTGCAATTGAAGGACTTACCGACGCAATTGCGTATTTTTTTGCGACTATTTTTGGTTTCTTTGCAACTATAGGTACTGTACTGGAGGAATTAGATGTGAGATGGCATCAGCCTATATCAGGTCCAAAGGAGCTGGCTTCGAAAATGTGTTTCAGGTAAGCTTTTTTTTGAGAATTGAGATATGGCTATTTTGAGTGTTCTATTTCTCTATTATGTTGTGCCAGTGATAAAACAATTAGTTCGTGATAAGATGACTGATGCTGACACTTGATGCCGACTGTTCTTCCTCTAATCACTAAGCACTGATTTCTTTTGTTGTTTTCTGATATTTCCTTCTAGTAAATTACTTGTGCACTACTTAACATCATGAGAAAGAAGATCAATTAAACTATTTTTCATACTTGCATGAGGCATGTTTGGCCTACAAACAGCAATATAATGATATTTTGATACCAAAGAGAGAGATCCATATTAGCATCATATTTTAGGTGATTCTCCTTTGAAAGACTATATCTTGCTTTCTTATGCATTTTCACGTTAAGGTTTTCTTTTTCCTCTTAGTATTCTTTATGAGCATCCTTAAATGTAAACTTACAAGTTAATTCTATCTGCTAGCCATGCTTAATTTTCAAATATTACAAAAGTCTGTTTTCTATTCATATCCTGGATGTAAGTGAATAGCCATCCTTGCTTAATCACTATGGCAAACATATTTTCTCAAGAAACTTGTTTTTTTTCTGTACAATGGCAAGTTATTTCGTACGTGAACTGAACTGTTTAAAGGTTTTTTGGCATTACTCCTGTTAAAGGTTTTTTGGCATTACTCCTGTCAATTTGTTTAAGCTCAGATGTAGAAACCTAAGGTTAATGACACTAAACTTGAAACTCAATAAGCCTCAAACACATATCAATAGTTATTATTGTTATTCTTATTGTTATTGTTGTTATTTAAATAAAACTTGAACATGGCATGAATCTAAGTTTAACTCAATGAAACCTTGGCAGTATTGTTTTCAAGATCAAAAGGCAATCCTTTACAAGGAAAAATTTGTTGTAAATTAAGCCTTTGCGTGGTTGCCTTATGAGTTCTTGCTTGAACGGGAAGTCATGGAGACTATTAAACTAGTTGTAGTCTCATGTCTTATTTGTGTTCCAGTATTTACTGTCTTCTCTGCCTTGGATAAATTTTTGCAACTCTTTCAAGTCAAAAAGTTTCCCCAAGGATAAAATGGCTAATGCTCATTGCAAATGTTGGTTTTATTCAGCTATATGGTGGGATTCAGAGATACTTGGAACAATTTCCAGATGGTGGCTTTTTCAAGGGGAAGAATTTTGTTTTTGACCATCGGTATGTTTTAAAGCCTATCTGCTTCACTGAAAATGGACTTGTATTTCCTCTCAGATTATATGGATAAATTGTTCCCAGATACATTCAACTGAACTCATTTTGTTTTGTGAAACCATAGAAAGGAACAGCAATTGTCTACAGCTGTATTCACTACTTCAAGATTCATCTTCCATAACATCATGAGGATGGGGGGGGGGGGGGGGGGGGGGGGGGGGGGGGGGGGGGGGGGGGGGGGGGGGGGGGAA
>CAVNYN010275168.1:0-16791 GCA_963692815.1 Nyctanthes arbor-tristis | reverse complement strand
TTGTTTTAACTCAATTCCATCAAAAAGCAAAAGATTTTTTTCATTACAAAGGGAATGGAAATTGTTTTAACTCAATTAGTCATTTAACAGTCAATCTATAGCAATCTACTATGCTCTAGTTTAAAAAGAAATACCACCACTCCACATTTTACATTTCATTTGAGATTTTTGGAAAAATATTTGGGATTTAAAAATATTTAAGGGTTTGGGCACTCGATGATTGATTTTTCTTAGTTATTTAAATCTTTTTCAAATTTTGGTAATCTCCTGAGGAGTCATAGTGCCCCTTAAAATGTATCTCTAGCTCCATCCCAGGTTTCCCCTTCTTCCCAACACCACCACCACCCCCCCGGCGGGGCAGGCAGGAGGTGAGGGTGGAGGAATCTTGAAAATTCTAACCTGGATAGAGATTTCACGTCCAACTGAATATGAGCAAGTTTCTGGAGCACCTAAATGTTATTTTTTGCCATAAATGGTCCCTTTTTTTGGCTGTTCTAGACTTGCCCTTAAGATCTACTTTCTTTTCTTTTGGGCGGTGGGACGAGGATGTTTTGGTTGGGATTTGCAGATTTTCACTGTAGCTTCAATAAAATAGACAGAACACCTCAATTAGCAGAATGGACCAAACAAGTTGCATTTGATTTCCATTAATTTACTATATTAACCACTCCATAAGTGGAACTCCTAGATTTACCGATTTTATTTCTCGCAGAGGAAGCTGATATTGAAGTATGCCCACAAGTATAGGCTTGGACTCTGGAGGCCAAGGGCTGTGCCTGTAAATTCTTAACCGCTATTTGCTTCTATGTTGCAGTTAAGAGGTAATTGATTTGCTGATTGGAAGTTGGTGTCTAGTATCTACAAGACTTGATTATTAGAGGCTTAATCATGCTTTCTTGCTGAACCCTTTCTTTTTTCTGTACTTTTCTCTTTTCATTCCCCTGGTGATGATGTCCATATCCATATAATTGTTCTAGTTCATGGATGATGCAGTCCAAATTTGTGCACAACTGTCAACAACCATACTTTACTTCGAGGCTGGTAGCGAACCTGTTATTGTAATTGTTAAGACCAGCCTTTGATCGGCTGGCATTTTGTTAAAATGTGCTGTTCTTGCATTTAAAGGTTGCTGGCTTATTAGATTTAGATCCATTTAGGAAAATTGTGTTGTATGGTTGCCTCTGACCTTAAATGCTGAAGCTTAAACACTTAGCAGGGCAGAAATACCAGATGGTGTTTGACTTTCTGGTTGGAAGGGCTCCTTGGTCTTCGACTTTGAGAAAGCAATATTTGAGAAGAGAATTTTTAAGAATAAGGGCTATTGTTAATTTTTACTTATAATTCCTTGTGAAAAGAATACGAGGATAAGGGTGAGAAAATTTAAAAGTGTTTGATGGCTTTACGCTTATGGCAGCAACCAATGAAACGAATCATTTTCTCAGCCAAGCAACGTGGGACCCCCCAACCAAGATAGAAGGAAAAAGTGCTAAAGAAACTATTATTTGTATTTGCCAATAAAATAAAATAAAATAAATAACAATAGAGGTTCCCGTGTGTAGAAAAGTGACAATTTATCACTACAGATTTCAATTTTTCTTTTTCCAGTTTTTGTGGTTTTAATTCGTTTTACTAGGAACATTTCATAGTATAATTTGACAATAACATTCCGGTAACGCAACTTAACAACAAAGATATAGGGAAATATAAGAAATGATATAAAATCAAACCTTTGACGTCATAAATTGTGTCAGATGCCTGTGTGGTGTTCATCTGATGCCTGTGTGGTGTTCATCTGAGCAGGACACATCAATTGATGGCAGGTCATGTTGGCCATCATAATTGATATAGCGTGTTGAAATGCAGACCACACACGCGTCCAACACCATTTAATATCAAATTTGTAGCCCAAAATTTGTAACATTGAAACAGAAAATATGTTTTGTTATTATTATTTGTTTTTGGGTATTGTATAATAATATATTTAATAGTACCAGTTAATATTCTGCCCCAATTATCCTTTACGTGTTTGAAAACATGAGCTTATTAAGAAGTCTATTTTCTTCTCCTCCATTGATGGATTATGATGGTAGAGGACATTTGTGCCCTATGACTTTACTCATAAAAGTCACATGAATGCATGTGGCCTTATATGTAAAAGCTGTAAACATTGCCAAAATAAAGAAGCAAAGTGCTCACTTATAAACTGTGTTGGTCCAACAAAACCCATACAATATCTATAACATTATGTGTGGTCCTCCATTCAACTCCATCATATAAACTACTTTAGCTCCAAAAATCCAGGTTGTGATGGTAATGCTGCGAATAGATGCTTACATGTGTCAATGCTACACTAGAAATTGAGGGACATGGTTTATTCTGGCGTTTTGCGCATCTCTCTCTCTCTCTCTATCAATGGTGGGATCACAGATAAAAGCTTCTACGATAAGAGAGAGCTCAACTGTCTTGATCACACGTGAAGCCTATGATGCGAACTGTTCCTACCATGCAACATAAATAAAAGTCGAGAGAGTTCACTTTGGACCGTCGACTAATTCTACGACAACAACAATTTCACTACAAAACATAAACGTTGTTTAGGGATGCTTTGTGCATGCAAACAACTATCCCCAGACCATAAATGTATATTCATAGAAAAGTTGAATGAGATTGAAAAGTAAAAGCATATCTCATTATCAAAAGAGAAATGTTTGAATTTCCACAACCATCTCACATGTGCCATAAGTGGGTGGGGCTGCCAAAAAAATTGTAGCACATGGATGGACATGCGGCTTTTGCTGATTAGGCTGTGTTTGGCGGATTTTGCCAACCTCCAAATTTGTGGGGTCACCACCCTTCCCTTCCTTACCCTACCATTTTCCTCTCAATTTCTACGCATAATAACATGCATATACGCGTACGGCTGCCTGCCCGGCCTGCAGGTTTCTTCTGGATTGGATTAGGCAGTAATAAGAAACCACTCGTAGGTTTTTTAACATTAATGCGCTTGAGCATTTCTGTTCATCTGTATACGGTAAATAATTGTTAAACAGAGATGATCATTTCTTTATGTCATATGGTTACTAAATAATTTACTTCTCCAAACTATCTTTCCTAATGCATGTAAGGACAAATGGACAGAAGTCCTTCAGCTTTCTGTCAAATTGAAAAGGAACTTACTAGACCCATTCTTTTTTGATATTTCGGTGTACCCATAACCTAAGCTTTCTATTCTTTTGAGCAACAAATTAAAGACAAATAGGCTTGTTACTTAAAAACTTTTCAATCAAATGGACACAAGACATTGGATAAGAATGGATTCTTTGAAGGTGAGGGGCAAAGGCAATAATGGGAGGTGTGTCTGAATTAAAGATGAGATATTTAGACCACAAAAAGGAGTATAGGCTGTGTAATCTCCATCACATCTGCAAAAATGACAGTTGAATGGTGTACACGAGTGATGATAAACGAGCGGGCCACTTCATTTATATTTTGATAACTCAGTCACATAACCCTCTCCAAATGGATTCTAACCATCAAACTAAGAAAATGATAAATAGGACTCGAGTGACTCTACACTTGTATATCAAGACAACATGCAAATCCTCATCCCTTTTGGTACAATATCTCAAATTTACTTCCTTTTTTTTTTTTCAATCTTTTTCACGTGACTTACGGTATAGCGAGATAATTTTAAATTATAGATGAATAAGAACAGATGATGATTAAGATCGGTGTTACCGATTAAAATGAGGAATGGTAGAATTTTAACAACCAGAATCTGTTCACCAACTTAGACTTTGCCAAGAATAGGTGAGTATTCTTTTGACTCAAGCTTGAGCATTAATGCTCAACTAGGAAACTTTACTACTAGATCCATTCATCATTTTAGTCTTTAACAGTAGCAAAAGAAGTATAAGTATCCATGTGATGTTGTATGAGCACACAACAATTAGCACACAAAATACTTGACCAGATTTTCTTTTTGTATGTCACAATATTTTTAAATCAATGATAGTTACACGTGTGAAAGTGAAACTCTTGTGTATATTTTGTGCACATATAAAAATTGTATATTTTGTGCACATATAAACATTTTATGAAATCGCTCTGTATGGCGAATATAGTTCACTGTTCATTTTTCATTTGTTTCAAATTATAATCAACTCGCTTTAATAAATTTCTTTAAGTTTATTACATGCCTAGAGTAATACTTATCTATCACGGGTGAGGATCACCATATTTCTTTGACATTAAATTACAAATCCACTTAAATACATCATATGTCTCAATATTTTATTTGATTTTATCATTTAATATCAATTTACTCATGTAATGGTAATTATCATCTTAAACGTCGTAAAAATAAAGAGAGGATCATGTTTGCACAATGGTGAGAGCAATAAATAAATAATATGATGAAAGTGTTCAATGTGTCTACAACAGAAGATGTGGATTTACAAGTGACTGTAATTTCAAATAAAATTTAGAAAAAGAAAAAACGGGGAAGCAAATGGGGAATTTGGTGACAATGCAGGAAGAGTTACAGGATTAAATACGCAAAATATATTATAATCGCCAATTTATTATTATTAACATAAGTTTGCAAACAATAATCGAAAATATTTAAAATAAGAACCACAAAAACCCCCCAAGTCTATTTACTATAAACTACTGCTGTTCCGAGCCGAGCCGAACAGAAGAATCGGCTAATGAGCCATCGCCGCCACCGGTAAGCAGCCCCGCGAGGTACGTCATGGCGTTGACTTGCATTTGAAGAGCCGCAATGTAATCAGTTGTTTCTAGATCTAGAAGGTTTGGCAATGAAAGTTTCCGGCACCCGGGAACTAACCGGCCCAAAGCCCGCACTTTACTCTGTACCGGCGGCAGTTTCTTCTTAATCGCCGGTTTCTTCGATCGGATTCCGCCGATGGTCGGTTTGGGAGCCTTCTTGTGCTTCTTATTGATTTGAGCGAGTCGGAGGCTGAGTCGACCCGCGAGTATTGCCCGGCTCCAGCGAGTCCGTCCCTTGGCTGAAACAGCGAGAACTCTGGCTGCCGCATTCCGCACTGCACGACCGGAGACGGAAGGGGACGACGAGTCAGGGCGGCGGAGACGGCGGAGGGCGCCGACGAGTTTCGATGAGTAGATTTGTTGCTCTGTTTCTGTTCTCCATCTAGCAACGCTAGTCTCTGTTGTATTCAAATCCGATGGGGATTGGGCTTCCCTCCCGATTTTCCTTCGCTTCTTCCGCAATGTGTTGAGGCTCATATCGGGATTTGAGTTGGAAGAAGAAGCCATCGTAATCGAACTCTGTATATTTGCAGAAATTTTAGACCCGCTTCCAATTTGTTTCTCCAAATTAAATTTATTTCCCCGAAATTTGGACCTCACGAACTGCAAATACAGGATACACAGAGGCTTGATCTCTGAATTAGAAAAGGAAAAGCTTCATATGAGAATCGCGTACAGAATAAATCGATACCTCAATGCAGAGAGTCTGAGAGATTATGCAATTGCGGTATGAAAAGGCTCGAAAAGATAAACATGAATATCTGGAGGGAACGCAGACAGGCCAGCTGGGAGTTCGGTCGTCAATGGAGAGGTTTGAGAAAGAAGAGGAAGAGAGATGGGATATATGGGAAGGAGGGAGGGTAATGGAGGAGTAGTGGGTAATTGGAAGGTGAAGAGAAGAGAAGAAATGACGAGTCACCCACTCCTTCACGCCTCCCCTCCTCTCTTATTCAACCCCAATTTATTGTTCCTCTACTCAGCAAATTATCAAAAATTACTATTATTATGAGTTTAGAAAAGTATCCACGTTCCAACCCAAAAAAAAAAACATTACACTCGTGGAAATAAGAATTTTTTTTCCCAATAACCGTTTTCGTTTTATTTTTCATATGTTTCACACTATAGTTCACTTTTTTGTATTAATTTTTTATATGCACATATTTAATATGTATTACTATTAATTAAAAATAATTGAAGTGATGGTATATAAATAACAAAAAGTTTTTAATATCATATGATGGTACTATTACATGAACTGATGGAATAGGGAAGGGACGTGTGAGTTGTGACAATGAGTATAACGTTTTCTCTCGATATCATACATTTGTGCTATAATTGTACCAATGAATAATAATAGTACTTTACAATTTTTATAATAAATAAAAGAAATAGTATATATAATGAAGTTTATTCTTAGATACTATTTTTTCAAGAATATTTTTTTAGTATAATTTGGGAATTGTAGAAGTGGGGATGATAACTCAAACCGTATAAACATATGAAATATTCGGAAAGGAGTACCTTTACTATTAGGACAAACCTCCTCTAGTCTCCAATAAGATATTCATTGTACTTTCTTAGACATTGTGAAAATAAGGAGATTATGGTTACGAGATTTTTTCTAATGAGTTTGTCTTGCAAATAATCTGCCAATTTTATAACCACAAAATCATAAATTTTGATCGACGGACCGAATAGGGGAAGGTGTTCTAAAAAGCTTGTTTATGCGGCATTTATACTCAAAGTTTGGATTTCACGCTCCATCATGCTTCACGTTTTCTCATTATTGATAATGCTTTTTATCACGCATTGATGTGTTTAGGCTCATCTAAACTTAATACTTCATATCGACACTTTTTCACGCATTATATCTTTTAGAACCTTAACAAGGAATGCCTTCCAGGATGCATCCCTGCAGGTGCAAATTAGGAGGTTGGGTTGGAGTCACAAAAGATATGAGGCGTTTGGTTGCAATCTACTTTACTTAAAATGGCACATTTAAATGAAATATAATAATAATAATAATAATAATAATAATAATAATAGTAGTAGTTACTTTTGTAAACGTTTTAAAATTTGGCCAGTCCTTTTTAATGACAAAGTGCATCTTCCTCTTAACTTAACGGAAACCTAGTCTCCTTGAGGTTGAATAGTAGATAAGATTGCATCTGAAAACTTCGTCTCGAATTAAGTGTCGAGTGAAACGTACATTAGTCACTATAAAATTTATTGTTCTTTGTTTGTCCCCCCAAAAAAAAAAGTTGTTTGTCTTTTTAGAAAACCTAGAGAATTATCATAAACACAAGAAAACAGGATTTCTCAACAAATATATATCATATTATCATCCTTTACCCAACAATAAAACTTATATTACAAGTCAAGAGAAAGAAGTTGAGATCATGTCTTGCATCTGCATTCATATTAATATTTAATATTATTATTATGGTAAGTATTATTATTATAATTAATTAGTCCCGTGAAGTTTCGTGATTACGCATGTTAGTTGAATATTAATACTAAATTATATTCCAACCTAAACCCTTTATTTGGTAGAAATGTTTTGAAATGGCAATCCGATCTTTCACGATTTTTGTGGTGTACATACAATGGTAAAAACAAGATGGTATAATAATGCACATGCCACTATTTAGAATATAGAATAATATTATATAACACCACTTATTATACTCATTAAATGTAGTTATAAAAATAAAATTTAAAAGTATTTTCTTAATATAACATTTAACTTATTTTTTTTAATACAAAGGGAGTGGAGGGTACAAGCGTATGGAATTCGAACCCGAGAACTCCAGGTAAGGAGTTGAGCCTTCAATCATTTATTTTATTTTATGAGTAACAATGCACATTAATTAGGAGCATATAAAAAAATTAATTCAACTACAATTTGAAAAGAAAAGTGTTATATATTTGTGGATGAAGAGAGTAAGTTAATAAAAGTGGGTCACATTTGCATAAATTTAACTCTACTTGTTATTTAATATTACATACGTCACGACATAGATTAGTGTTACTTAACATTATTTCATTATTATTTAATTTGTCTTGTTTAAAACTTTATAGCAAACATATTATCAAATACTGTATTACCGTGATTCGAATTGTATTACAATAGTTAGATGCTAAAGTTCCTTAGTAGGAGATCGATGTTTTAATCTCACTCATCCTCATCTAATTTCCCTCTCATATATTTCACTTGTATAAAAAAATAGAAATAAAATAAAATATGTATAACCAATAAATATGGATGAAAATGAGTTGAGTCGAGTCAAGGAAGCTCGTGAGATTAAACTTTAGGCTTGAAGGGGGGCTCGAGCTTTTTTAAGCTTGAGCAAAAAAAAAAAGGGCCAAGCCGACCCAAGCTAAAGCTCGAGCCTTGTACGGGTCGAGCCCAAGCCAATCGACTCTTAACCCTATTTATTTGAGTTTTTTTTTAACACTAGAATTCTCATCCGTGCATTTAATAAATTATTATAACACTTGAAAAATTTCCAAAGAAATAATTAATAAATATTTGATTTATTGTAAATAATCAAAAAAATCAAATAAAGTAATGAAATGTACAAAACTGTTTCTAAAAAACAAACAATATGCTAATCGAACTCAAAGTCCAAAGTATCAAATAGTAGTATATTCAATTAAAAATATCAAAAAATAGTTCTCAAAGTATAAGAGAATTTACAATAAATGTCTGCATGAATTTATACGAGAAGCATTTTGGTCTAGATAAGGTAAGAATAAAATTAAAAAAATTGATTTGCAAGAGATATTCAAGAAATTAAGCTCAATAATAATAAGAGGATTTTGGAGGAGAAAACAAATGTGAAGAGAGACCGAATGGAAGATTATCAAAAGCTGCATAAAAAAGGAAATAATGCAAAATTACTAAAAAGCCTAATGATACAAAATTACTAAAGAGACCAAAAATAGGCCGGAAAATCAACAAAGAAGACCTTGCTCCTATTATATAATTTAAAAATTGATTTGCAAGAGATATTCAAGAAATTAAGCTCAATAATAAGAGGATTCTAAAGGAGAGAACAAATGTGAAGAGAGACCGAATGAAAGATTATCAAAAGCTGCATAAAAAAAGGAAATAATGCAAAATTACTAAAAAGCCTAATGATACAAATTTACTAAAGAGACCAAAAAATAGGCAGAAAAATCATCAAAGTAGACCTTGCTCCTATTACATAATTAAAAAATCGATTTGCAAGAGATATTCAAGAAATTAAGCTCAATGATAAGAGGATTATGGAGAAGAGAACAAATGTGAAAAGAGACCGAATGGAAGATTATCACAAGCTGCATAAAAAAGCTAATGATACAAAATTACTAAAAAACTAATGATACAAAATTACTAAAGAGACCAAAAAATAGGCGGGAAATCAGCAAAAGAGACCTTGCTCCTATTATATATATATATATTTCACTCAAAAATTTTAATATTTTTTTAAAAAAAAGGAACAAAAGAAAACGTCAATAAAAAATAACGTGCCACCTTGGCCCATATTCATGAGCTGGTCCTTATGGGCTCGACAAGCGATACGGGCCGACCTAGCTCAGGCCGTGCCCCAATTTTGGGGTGGACTTGAGCCCTGGCTTGTGTTAAACTAGCCATGAGCCGACTCAACTTGAGTATTTTGCCATGGCCTACTCGAGCCAGGGACGAAGACTGTTCAAGACCAGTGCGGTCGGTGGACCGCACTGGACTTCCTCATGGTCCAATAGAAATTAGGTCTGACCATGCTGAAATCCTGGCCCAAAACTAATAATCTGGTTAATCAAATGATATTTGGCCCAAACACAAGATACAGTAAACATGACCTGGCCCAACTAAAAACTTTCCTTCATCATAATCAACTTCAACATTCACCAACTTCAACACGCCATTACTCAAGCTCGGACTTCGAAATTTTTTTCTGCCAACTCGAGTGACGGTAACTAACTTTTGAATGTAAAGCATTTTCAACTTCCAATTTCAAAGTTCCAAATTCCCATCTGATTTCTTTAGTATGTAAGTGAATCTCCCATTTTTGTTTGAAATAAGATATGCATTCTTTGAAGATCGGTGTTCGATATGAAGTAGACGTCAAGTTATCAGACTCTGGCTTCTTCCTGGCCCATATGTGGATGTGGAAATTCAACACAATGGGAACTGATATATGTGAAGAAAATCTTATATGACATAGAGCTGATGTTCAAGGATTCTGCATTAGGCTTGACTTGTGAAATTATAAGTCGTAATCTTTTTGATCAACTAGAAAGTTGAATAGGATTCTTTTTATTCCTAACTAGATTGAGTTATAAATTTTGAATCATTCAAACTTGGAACAGGGATGGATGATCGGATTATTAATTGTTTATTATATGAAGTTGTTGATATGTTGGTGAATCCATTGGTGAAAATCAAAATTTTTAGTCCATTGTAAAAGACGAACTTAACAATAACCCGACAACATGAAGTGGACCTCAAATACCTAATTGAAAAAAGAAAATTAATACATATCTCTTGAGAAGCCTCTTACTTTAGCAAAACTCCAATTTTGGACGAACATCAAGTGCTGATACTGGCATGACTATTCTGACATTTGTATTTGTAGAGCTAGAGACGAACTAAGAAAATTCCAACCGCACTGACAAAAATTCCTAGCTCCGCCCTTGACTCAAGCCACCCAACTCGTTAAAGATCCCTACCAACCAATACCTTGTTTCATTACATTATGTTCACACTTTTTATTTCAAACACGCTTAAAAATAGAGAGATGAACATTTTTTGGCTGTGCATTCCGCCATCATTTCATTTAAGACTAAAATAAACAACGTGACTTGCTAGGCAAATATGTCACCTTATTACACAAATTGAACAGAACATCTTCCATTCGGAGAGAAAATTTTTTAAAAAATCCATAAAACGACGTGGCGATAAATGATTGAATGAAAGACACTGTCGGGTTCTGTTATTGGAATTTGTTTTGATCGAAAAACGATAAGCGGGTGGAAGAACAAATAGAAAAAGTAAAGCATGTGGTTGTTTTCAGGGAAAAATTTTAAGAAGAGGTGACCTCTCCCCTTAGGGAGATGTCACGCACATATGGCCTCCTATTATTAGAGAATCATGAGGGCCCTCCTCTCGATTCCCTAATAACAAAGGTCTATGTGTGCGTGACGTTTCTGTAAGGAGAGATGTCACCTCTCTATAAAATGACCGTGTTTTCAGGCCACTTTCTATCACTTTTTGCCTTTTGCTTTTATTTATTTTGTTTTATTTTATTATTTAATTTTTATTTTATATGTGGCCATTTGGACTGACATTGCCATATAATATGGGCTTTGCTCAATTCCCCCACCCCCACCCAAAAAAAAAAAAAAGGAAAAAAAAAAGGAAATCCTAATTCCTATACTGTATTATACCTTTATTACTTTTGTCCATATTATTTCCTTCTGTCGAAGGGTCATCCGCTTCAGCGAGTTATAATGCAGTTCAGCATTGTTGTCTCTATAGACTCTATTTGTCTATTTTATTGATTTTTTTTGGGGTTAAAATTTTATACATTATATCATGAGTGTTACTAAGTATGAATTATGATACTAACGCCCCAGATATATATATATATATATATATATGAAAAAAAAAAGAAGTATGATACAACGAAGGGGCTTGTTGCGTATCTCGAGATTAGATTTTTGAATCGAGATATTTTTTTAGGGGAAAAAAATTAAAAGGACTTGCTTTAGTGGTAAAGACACCCTCTTATCGGTAATATTTGATTTATATTTGAGTTACCATCATAGGGTTGGTTGATTACAGATGCAGGCTGCTCTAGATTGGGAGACTTGTCGTTTGTAATAAATATTATTATTATTGTTCGTGAGCTGTCTTTTTCAACTACAAACAGCTCAACAATTTGAGGTGACATTAGTATAATTATAATTATTATTATTAATTAACATTTCATTAAACGATTCAATTATCTGGATAAGGAACAAGAGACTCTCAATTAATTCAGTCTATTCACTAATTTGTTTAATATTTTCTTACATGCTTATCCAAACAACTAGTCATATTTAAAACTAATGCTCCATTATTGAATCAATCAATTTGACGGGCAAATCATTGTTTACAGATGTGTCAAAATTGGTGGGCATGTCTGCCCTTCATTTCCGTACTATGTTCATCTTGAACATGTAAGCAGTAAGATCTGCAATTTGGACACACAAGTCGTACAATTTGTCAAATGTCTAAATTGTAATTACATCCCTTATGCATTAAGTCCAACCCAAAATGGGCTTTGTTATTACAATAGGACTACCATGTGGAACTACCAGAAATCATTGCAAGAACATTGTCCATTCCTAAAATAATGAAATCGAACTCAATTTCTAACAACTATTTCCCTCTTGTATACTTTGGAAATTAGTTTGGCAGCCTTGTGGCAATCCTCGCACGCCCTCAAGTTCTTGACGACACGAATGGATGCTTCAGGATTGGTATTTAGGATTCCAAATGCTATGACCAGCTTTTCACTATGGTAACTCACTGCAGTTTCCTTCTCTTCCTCACTGATATTAAACAACACTTGTGTGGTATCAGGCACATGGCCAGTCTTTTGAATGATCTTCTCCAGCATCAAATGGATGTCTTTTATTTGTGGGTGTGACGAGTCTCCTGCTCTGAACTCATGAACAATGCCGTTCAGATCAAACCAGCTACTTCCGGGGATAGTTTTAATCCCTCTTTCTTTCATTAATATTCTGACTTTCGCAACATCATCCCATTTCCCTGCCTTTGCATAGATGTTTGACAGCAATGAGATCGGAAGAGCGTCGTGTGGCTCCAATTCGAGAAGGATTTCCCCAACTTTTTCAGCTAACTCACCATTGCCATGTATCCGGCAAGCACTCAGAAGTGCTCCCCAAACTGCAGCATTCGGCTTCATTGGCATATGATTTGTTAGTTCAACTGCTTCAGTTAAAAATCCAGCCCTTCCTAACAGATCAACAACGCAACCGTAGTGCTCTTCTGTTGGTTTGATTTCATAAACTCGTTCCATTGAATGAAAATACTTTAGGCTTTCACTGACCAAACCTGCATGAGCACAAGCATGCAGAAGTTCCGTAAATGTGGTAGCATTTGGTTTCAACTTTTGTCTCAGCATCGTCAAGAATAGCTCAATTGCATCTTCTGCACGTCCGTGCATAGCAAGACCTCCAATCATAGCATTCCAACAAAAGATTTCTTTCTGCTTTATCTTCTCAAAAACATCCCATGCCAAGTCAAGACGCCCACATTTAGCATACATATCTAGCAAAGATGTCCCTAAAACTGCACCTACAGGAACTGAATTCCTTTTAACATAGGCGTGAATCCATTTCCCTTGATCAAGAGCCCCAACATGAGCACAAGCAGTCAGAACACTTGAAAGAACAAATGGACTAGGCTTGATTTCCACCCCTTGCGCTGCACTGAAAACTTCCAAAGCCTCCTTGAAATACCCTCCTTTGTTATAACCATCAATCACGGCACTCCAATATACCTCGTCCTTCTCTGGCATTTAATTAAAATATTTCTTAGCCTCCTCAATGTGTCCATTGTTAGCAAATCCAGTGATCATGGTATTCCAAGTGCCAATGTTCTTTTCCTTCATACCCTCAAACAATTCTCTAGCGGATTCGACATCTCCAGATTTCATATAGCCATCAATCATGGCATTGCAGCAAACAACATCTCTCTTTGCACTTTTATCAAACATGTTTCGAGCATCCCCAATGCGTCCCAAAGACGCGTACATCTGAATTCCTGCACTAATTATGTGTCCATCTGAATTAAATTCATGTTTAATGATATAGCCATGGATTTGCTCCCCTTCCACAATAAGTTCCTCTACGGTGCAAGCTTTAAACAACGGTGTATATGTATACTTATTAGGTCTAGAATCTGTAATCACCATCTCATGATAAAAACAAACAGCCTCAAAGAATTCTTTATTATCCTTGCACCCTTTAATAATACAATTCCATACAAAAACATTTGGGTTTTTAACCTGTCCCAAAACCTGTTTTGCACAGTCCAGGCTTCCAAATTGAGGATTTGCATAGCATTTGATTAAGGATCCTGCAACGAAATGATCTTGAAAATGACCAGTTTTCAGGATTAAAGCATGAGCTTGCTTCAGACTCTCCATGGAAGTGCCGCATTTTGTGTTCAGAAGATTCAAGATTGATTTCTGGGAAACGAGAAAATTCACGGTCGAGTAGTCTGCTAGTGGAAGATGATAAGGAGGAAGCTCTGTTTTGGCAACGATTGTGCTCATTTTTCCCGTGCCACTGGCATTTGGCACCAGCTGAGGAACTCTGGATAATGTTTTCCCACCTTGCTCGACGGGGTCCAGATATTTACTGGCCTCGGCCGGTTCTATAAGGCGGTTATTTTTTTTTCCCCCTTTTCCTTGAGAGTACACGTATAATAATATATATGCTATAAATTTTTTTTTCCTTTTTGAGAAGGGAAATCTTATTTATTAACTAAATCAAACAAAAGTATATCATCAAACATAATGGGAGGTAAATCATAAACTACATTAGAATTTGACATAGAACCAGTTGCTCAGGCAAACGCATGAGCAACCTGGTTTACAGACCGTCTAACAGAAGAGAACTCCATGCCAAGTGAGTTTTAGAGCTAAGAGCTTACAATCCTCTAAAACCAGACCAAAAGCGAGATCAAGTCAGTATAGGTGGAACAGGGGGCTTCAAAAACGGTCAGCGTATCCATTTCCACCGTAACACGATGTAGACCCTTTTCCTTCATCCATGGTGGCGCTTCTCGGACCCCAATTAATTCAGCAATCTTGGCCTCAAACAACCCACTAATCTTCACAACTTTGGCTCCCAAAAAAGCTCCATCTGTGTCCCTCAAAACCAAGCCAATTCCTACCATACACTGATTAGGGATGGTTGCCGCATCAATATTCAACTTGACCACTCCCTTGTCCAGCCGCCTCTACCTAGTGGCCTGTGAAATGGGCTCATCCCTTTCGTCGAGGTTGCGTAATTTGCGACTCACTCCATTGATTGTGCATAAGGGTAGCTATGAAGACCACCTTGAGAGGCATAAACGAGCTCCCACTTCAGACAACCTCATTCCGATTGTGCTACAAAGCCCAACAAATCATAGCAATCCTCTCCCTTCCAATTTGGTCAGCGCTTTCGCGTAAAATCAGCAGCTAATCATAGAAATTCTGGGCAGTATTGCGCCTAAAACCATGTGCAAAGGCCGTCCGAACCTTCCGAGCAAACCCACAATCCATTGGACAATGCAAGACCGATTCATTCCCAACGCGGCATACGGGACAAAGCCCCTCGACGTTAACCCGCTTCGCACGTAGATGATCAAGAGTAGGAAGTACTTCAGTTGCTGCCCTCCAAACAAACTTCTTTACCTTAGGTGACACACTCATATTCCAAACAAAGCTCCATAGGCGACTAACGGGCGGCATTTGATTGCTGTGATGCATGTCAGGAGCCAAACGACATCCGCTTTTAACCATGTAATTTCGTGTGCTCTTCCGATCTCCAAAATAACTTGTCAACTGCATCAGTCATCCCCAGTGGCACTCGAAGGACGAAAGACTTATCCCTTGCATTGAATAAGTCATCAATAATATCCCAACCACGCACACTAGGCAACATAAGTTGATTCACATTGACATTCTCACCATCCGGAGACATAGGGGACGAAATGTAACCCTCACCGTTATCAAGAAGCCAAGGGTCCCTCCACACCCTAACGTTACCACCCGTACCAATCCTAAACCGAACACCCTTCTGTAACAAAGGTTGCGCAGCCATGATACTACGCTATACAAAACTGGGATTGTATCCAAGTTTAGCTTGAAGAAAATCCGTGTGAGGGAAGTGGCGAGCTTTAAAAACTTTAGTGGCAGGAGAGTAAGGCTCAGCCAAAAATTTCCTTTGGCCTCATGCAACCAAAATAACTTGTCAACTGCATCAGTCATCCCCAGTGGCACTCAAAGGACGAAAGACTTATCCCTTGCATAGAATAAGTCATCAATAATATCCATATCCCAACCACGCAAACTAGGCAACATAAGTTGATTCACATTGACATTCTCACCATCCGGAGACATAGGGGACGAAATGTAACCCTCACCGTTATCAAGAAGGCAATGGTCCCTCCACACCCTAACGTTACCACCCGTGCCAATCCTAAACCGAACACCCTTCTGCAACAAAGGTTGCGCAGCCATGGTACTACGCTATACAAAACTTTAATAGCAAAAACAAACATAATGCCTAAAGGATGTAATCCTAAAGGATGTAATCCTTTAGGCATTATGTTTGTTTTTGCTTATTAAATTTGTATGCTATAAATTTAATAAGCAAAAACAAACATAATGCGTAAAGGATTACATCCTTCTAAGCGCAACACAAAGAACCAATATAATGTTGGCCAAAACCCACACAACCATGCAGGTGGTGGTCGGGGGAGAGTCGAACTTGGGATCTTGAAGTTCCCTGGGTCTAAGAAGCTTTTAAATAAAAATTTTGAAAAAGTTTCTAGATTTTGAGAACGCTAAATTTGGTGCTCAAGGTAAATGAGACAATAACCACCAAGGGTTCGGCGGTTTTTTGTTTAATTAAAACTCTTATATTTACTTATCTGGCTTTTATTTGATAGAAATATCGAGTTGACTGGGTACTCTAAAGAGTATTAGAAATTTCTCCAAAAAATTTAATGGGATCCTGTGTTAGAAATCATATCTATTGAAAAAATTTAACCATAAAATATATAAAGAATTAAAAAAATTTTAAATATAAATATAAGAGGAATTGATGATTTTAAAACGCTTTTTTCTCCTTTATCAACTAAAATTAATGTCACTTATTCATACTTCAAAAATTAATTACCTAAAACATTTGAGGGCAATATTTTATTTCTGGGCCAAACAAGACTTAAAT
>CAVNYN010275167.1:0-25491 GCA_963692815.1 Nyctanthes arbor-tristis | reverse complement strand
CTCGTTTGCTATAGAATGTTTGGAGCTTTTAGAAAATAAGTTATTTAATGTAAAAATTTAATTAAGTCTTAGAATATTTGACTAGACGAGCGCGAACTTAAGCAACTTTAAAATTTGGTGAAATTATAGCGACGCGAAATTACTTAATAAAATTAAATTTTTCTAAAAATTTTCCGGATCGCTACACCATACAACATGAGGCAAACTTCAGAATACTTTCCTTAATATTTCTCCACCAAAAGGAATTACGCAAGTCGCGATACATCTTTGTCTTACCGGGATGTGTAAGGGGCATAATGGGCATCTGCAAGGATTTCATTTTGGATCTGCTCATCGTTTGGTACAGAAAGTTGACCCATGAATACAAGTGCTGAGTCTGAGGCAATCTCAAATCCTGGCTGTCGGGAGGTCCCCACTCCTGACCTAATCTTTTCTAGATATTTGTCATCCTTTTGGGTCGCTATAATCTGATCTCTTAAGTCTAGTTTGACGACTAAGTTTGCTAGCCTACCAGACTTTCAGGTTGATGAGCTTTACACTTCAATCCTCAAATTCTGAAAATCCTGTATCAATTGATCTTGAATAGTACCCAACGCTGATAGTTGTCTGGCATTCTTCTCGCTTAATGCATCTAATACTGCATTGGCTTTACCGGGAAGACAAAGAATAATACAGTCATAATCCTTTACCAACTCCAGCTATCATCGTTGACTCATGTTTAGCTCTTTTTGGGTAAAAAAATACTTTAAGCTTTTGTGATCTGTGTATATCTCATATTTTCTCCCATACAAGTAATGACGCCATATTTTTAGAGCGTGTACTACTGCTGCTCATGTGTTTTCAACTATCTCAAAGTGTAGGCTACCACCTTTTCGTGCTGCATCAAGACACATCCCAAACCGTGTTTAGATGCATCGGTGTAGATAACGAATCCTTCAGCACCATTGGGGATTGTCAACACCAGAGCTAATACTAACCTCTTCTTTAATTCCTGGAAACTCTACTCACAGTTGCCTATCCATTGAAATTTAACACCTTTCCATGTCAGTGAGTCATAGGGCCACATTTCTTAAATTTGGCGTACAACTCTTCTGCTCTCAAAGTGCCAAGCACAATCCTTAAGTGCTCCCCATACTGTTTTAGATATCTCGAGTAAACCAGCATGTCATCAATAAAGACGATGACAAATTTATCTAGATACTGGTGGAACACTTGATTCATCAAGTCCATGAACACTACAGGGGCATTCGTGAGACTAAATGGCAACACTGTGAACTCATAGTGTCCATATCGGGTACTGAATGTCGTCTTAGGTATGTCAACTGGCTTGGTTTTCAACTGATGATATCCAGATCTGAGATCGATTTTCGAGAATAAGATCGCACCTTTTAGCTGATCAAATAAATCTTCAATAATGGGAAGAGGATACTTATTCTTTATTGTTAGTTTATTGAGTTCTCGGTAGTCAGTACACATTCTCATGTTGCCATCTTTCTATTTGACAAATAGAATAGGTGCTTCCCATGGGGATACACTCAGTCTGATGAAACCCTTCTCCAATAACTCCTCAAGGTGAACTTTCAATTCCTGTAACTCTTTAGATGCCATATGATATAGAGCTTTAGAAATTGGTGCCGCACCAGGTACTAGATCTATGGAAAATTCCACCTGCCTATGTGGTGGAATACCTGGTAAATTTCTGGGAAAACATCAGCGTATTCACAAACCACTGGTACCTAGTCTAAAGTGATTTCAATCGTTAACTTACCCTAAAGGCTAACCAAATATCCTAGGAATCTGTCTTTTGCCAAAAGCTTCTCTGCTTGGATGGCTGAAATAAGGTAGGGAAGTGCTTTGACCTTTGATCCATAGAACTTGAATGCTTCTTTCCCATTTTTCTGGAACACCACCTCCTTCTCATGTCACATAATGGTTGCACAGTTGTTCCTCAACCAATCCAATCCAAAATAATGTCGAAGTCCTTCATTTCGATTATGTTCAGATCTGCTTTCAATAATAGTCTGTCAAAGTCAATTGATACTGGCCTAGCTATCTCATTCGTCTTAATAGTTTCTCTTGAAGGAAGGCTAACCTCAGGTGAACTACCCGTTCTCCATTCTAAGTCTAGCTAGACATGAGGTAGATATAAAAGAATATGTGGCACCTGAGTCTATCAGCACATATACATGAATATTAGAAATAGATAGTATACCTGTTATCATATAATATTACTATCAAAGAATTGCACATCACCACATTTAAATCAAGACATGTATAGGAATACACTAAATAATTAGTATACCTGCTATCACGTCAGCATCATCAATGGCATCCTCATGCGTCATGGCAAATACACAAGCCTTTCCTTTGTTAGCCTACTGCGTGTTCCTCTTTTGGTCAGTGTTCCGAGCAGGGGCGTTTGGGCAATTAGATAAAAATGGCCCAGCTGACTACACCTATAACACATTCCCTTGCCCCATAGGTACTATCCTCTGTGTAGCTTTTTATAGTTAGGGCTTGGTGGAATTGAATTAGCAGTTTGTCCACAAGTTGACCGTGTATTTTGCCTCTTGTTAGATGCATGCTTCCTGTTCTGCCCCTAACATGGCCCTTGCCACTTCTGTTACCCTAATTCTGCTGATTGCTCTTACCACCAGGACTACCATATTGTGCCTCTGAATAAGTTAGTTTCTGAGCCATCTTCACTACTTGCCCATACGTGGGCAATGAGTGAGAGCAAACAATCTGGCCAATGTCTGGGCGTAAGCCCCTCTCAAACCCTCGGGCTTTCATGGCCTCAGTGCTCACCTAATGTGGGGAGATCGAGACATCTCCTCAAACTTCCTTTTGTATTCGGTGATGTCCAGGTCGCCCTACTTCAAATTTAAGAACTCAATCTCTTTATGACCCCGAAGAGCTTGTGGGAAGTATTTATCCATCAGATCTGTTTTGAATTGCTCCCAAGTCAAGTTCCTTTGTTCTGGCTCAGTCCTAGTCCTGTAAACGGACTCCCACCAATGGCAAGCATGCTCCTCGAGCATAAATTCTACGTATAACACCTTCTAATTATTAGGGCATGAGATGTGGTGGAAAATTTTCTCAATGGACCTTATCTACTCTTCTGCAGCTAAGGGGTCATTGCCATCATCGAACCTAGATGGCCTGTATCTACATAACTGCTCTACAATGGACTGAGTCGGGGTAGCTTGGGCTGCAGCAGGTGCACCTTATCTAAGGTCTTCACTGCTTGAAGCAAATCCCTTATCAGGTTGGCTTGTGCATTTCCTCGTGCCATTTCCTTTACACAGGAATTCAAAACGAGTTTATCTCCATTGTTATCGAACTATAACACAAGCATTCGTACACAACAAGTAAAACCATTCATTCTCAATAAGGCAAGATGGAAACTTTATTTCATTAATCACTGAATAACCTTAAATGATGACTACAAAATGTCTTAAATGAATGAACAAAACTGTAAACTGAAATAAATGCTATCATAAACTGTAGTTTCCATCTATCTATCCTGCTGCTCTACTCATCTGGCCATCCATTTCCCCCATTGCATGCTGGCAGTGTGCAGGGGGTATAATTAGGGGTTCTTTCTCCTGACGGTGTATTTGGGATATACTCATAAGGTCCACACACTTTAGACCCTGTATTAGACACCTCGAGGTCCTCATCTAGCGCTATCACCTCCTCATCCACAACTTCCTGTACTTGTTTGGGGACGGGCATTGGTACAAGTGCCTCCCCAAAAATCACCAGCTCATCACAGAAGCTCTGGTAATCAACGTCCATCCCATGACGCCCTCTCAACTCCCTAAGCAGTTGACAGATCTGTGGGCGCCAGTTCTCTAGAAATATCGATATCAAGTGACCAATAGAGTCTGCATTATTTGTCCTGAACCACTGGCACTGGCTTAATTACGTGCCCTCTTCCGATCTCAAGTATATGTTCTGATATGGTAGCTCCAAATGCAAACCTATATGATAAGTACCTATCGAAGATCGTATAGGCCCTTGCCCCAAACACTTGCGTCCTATCCCCTGTCATGGGTGCCATATATGAAAAGTACTATTTATGTAAAGTCCAACTAAGTATTACTATTCTGTCAATTTGAGCTAATTTCAAGGACTAATAAATCATTAAATCTTTTCTTTACTTAAGATAATTGCATATTATGCCCTGTTATGCTCAAACTCGCTTCTTTCATAAAGTCGAATACAATTCTTCTTTCTTAAATATCTGTCTTACAAAGTCTCATAAATAATATGTATTCAACATAACATCATAAATACTTTTAAAAATAATTAATTATCTCAAATCAATAAATCTTTCTTTTACCTTCAGAGTCAGCGGAGGAAGCTATGGCAATGGTAACCTATAAAAATTCGTGTGATAAATGCAGGTTTCCGACTCTCATCTCATGAGATAAATCATATAAATACTAGCGCATAGTAATCAGGTATTGCATGCATATTATAAATATTATCGTCTCGTCTCGTCTTAAGCATATAGCAAATGATAGCATCGATCAATTAATTTTGCACATATTTTGGAAATAGCTTTTTCTAGAAAAATGAGACTATCTTAACCCTGCAAACTGGGCAACCTTTGAACGAAACTTATTTGTTTATGGATCTTCATGCCTCATCTAGTAAAGAAAAAGAAAATAAAAATATTTTAGTATTGAAGAAATAATATTTTATGAAAAAGGAAATAAACTTTAACGACTAAATTGAAACACTGGAATAGTTTAGGGCTAGGACTAAAAAGGCAAATGCTAAACACTAGGGTGGAAATCTATGGTACAGAAAATTAAAAACCAATTTGATAGAACTAAAAACTTTGGGGCTGAAAAAAGATAAATCTGGAACGTGGGGATTGACTTTCTGACTCGCTGAAAAGCTGAGAACCTGAGTGCAAAATCAATTAAATAAAAATACCCAATTTCTTGCTTAATTTGTCAGAATGCCAACAGAACTGGGAACTAAAATTTTCAAACAACAGAATAAGAGGTGCGGCCGAGGCTCAGCGGGACTGAGTCTAGGGAAAGGGATTCCGGGTAAAGGTGAATGAGGATGGCGGGGCTGGTTTGGTTGAGGATTCGCATTTGGCCAAGGAGTTTTTTGGGCTCAGGATTTGGGTTGCGACTTTGGGACCAAGAGGGAGTTGCGGTGGTTTAGGCTCAGGGTGGAGAAGGTCGCTATGGGATTTGGGTCTTGGCTGGCTTCTTGGAGTTTCGGCGAGTACTAAGTTTTCTGGCGGGATTTTCAGCTGGGTAGTGCCCCTTTTTTTCTATGGGTTCAAATTTTGGGATTCTGGCAGCGACGGTGTTTGGGTTGATTTGGGTGGTTGCTATAGGAAACATAAATGGTGGTGTTTGGGTTGATTAGGGGGGTCGCTGTAGGAAACAAAAGTGGTTATGTCGGCCGTGTGGAGGTATTATCTTTCATTGGGAGAAGGAATCCGGCGAACATCTTAGTTTCCAGCTATAGGGGTGATGGCCGATGGTGTGTATATGTGTATATGTGTCTCTGACAATAAACAACGGAACTACAGACATGTATGTATGTATGTTGAATAGAAGAACCAAACCTGAAGAAAGTGAGCTCGTGAGTGGGATTTTCTATGGAATTTAACGGGATATTTATAGGTTGTGAGTTACAATCTCTTAGTTCGACTGGGAGTTGGAGTTATAGTGTATACGAACTTTCATGTGTATTGGTAGTTGAAGTTTACGAAATAATAACAACCGGCTAAGACAAGTCGAGCTAGGATTTTATTAAATAGTTGAGATAAAGTCCGTTTGGTGCAAAAGATTTGGAGTTTAGAAAAATAATTTATTTAACATAAAATTTTTAATTAAGCTTTAGCCTATTTGACTAGACGAGCATGAACTAAAACGAACTTTAAAATTGGCGAGATTATAGTGACGCGTAATTATTTAATAAAAAATTATTTTCTAAAAATTTCGGGTCGCTACAACCTTGCCCCCTTAAAATAAATTTCATCCCCTAAATTTGGCTTACCTATATCTATGAGATCTGGGTATTTGTCTCGAATTTCTTCCTCTTTTTCCCAAGTGACCTCATCGCTTCCCCGACTACCCCACTGGACTTTGACTAATGGCAGCTCTTGATTTCTCATGATATGGACTTTCCTCTCTAATATGCACGTTGGGGACTCTTCATAAGACAAGTCTTTCTGAATCTTAATATCCTGATAACTCACAATATGATTCGGGTCGGATATATATTTCTTCAATGAGGATATATGAAAAACATCATGTACTGCTGAAAGTTCAGGCGGTAATGCCAGTCTATATGCTATATTACCAATCTTTTCCAATATCTCAAATGCCCCAATAAATCGCGGTCTCAACTTTCCCTTTTTGCCAAACCGCAAAACACCCTTTATTGGTACTACTTTGAGGAATACCTTATCCCCTATCTAGAACTCCACATTCTTTCTTTCCGGATCAGTATAACTCTTTTGTCTGTCCTGAGCTGTTTTAATCATGGACCAAATCTTCTCAATCTATGCAACAGTTTTCCTTACCAGATCTGGCCCCAACAATTTCCTTTCGCCGACCTCATCCCAATAGATCGCTGAACGACATCTTCTACCATATAATGCTTCATATGGGGCTATGCTAATAGAGGCGTGATAACAATTATTATAGGCAAACTCTATTAAGGACAAAGAGTTATCCCATTTGCCAGCCAAATCTAACACACAAGCTCTCGGTATGTCCTCCAAGGTTTGAATGGTGTACTCAGACTGTCCATCTTTTTGGAGATGATACACAGTGCTAAAGTTCAATCAAGTACCCATGGCAGTCTGGAGACTCTTCCAGAACCTTGAGGTAAACCTCGGATCTCAGTCAGATACAATAGAAACTGGGATTCCATGTAGTCGGATAATCTCCTTGACATAAAGTTGTGCCAACTAATCAATACTGAAGGTCATTTGAACTCTAATATGTAACGACCTGCTCTACTTTGACATGATATTGTCCACTTTGGGCCTAGCCCGAACGGATTTGCTATTAGGTTCTCACCCAAAAGGCCTCATATCAGATGGAGCGGGTCTCTTAGCTTATATTTTGTTCTCTTTTTTTCTACCCAAGTGATGTGGGATTAAGGCTGTCACAATCACCCTACCTATCCCAACGTCTTTATTGGCCACACTTTCGATTGGGCTCGGCTCTGATACCATCTGCAATGACCTACTCTACTTTGACATGATACTGTCAGGTTTGGGCCTAGCCCATATGGTTTTGCTCTTAGGTTCTTACCCAAAAGGCCTCATGTCAGATAGAGTGTGTCTTTTAGCTTATAAATTGGCCTTGTTTTCTCTACCCAAGGGATGTACAATTGAGGCTGTCACAGTTTGACTTTGAAAATTTTATAAAATTCTCAAATATCAATTTAAATAGAAGCATATGAGCTTTAATTGTTATTAGATAATTACTAGTAATTTCACCCATGCGTTGCACGGGATGCCTTGACCAAATAATGTAAGCAATTGATCAAGGGTTGTAATCAATATTGTAAGAAAATACCAACATTGTCAAGGGACTAACCCTGACTTTTATTAATGGTCATTGCATAACAGACCATTAATGGAAACTGTCTGTGCTGAAAGGTGAATGACAATCTAACATCATATGGAGTGAGGCTTAATCTAGGAATAAAAAAATTTTTTACCAGAATTTGGACCCGACAACATCTGGGCCTCACAATGTGGTCCCGAGTTTGGTCAGTAATAGCCCTGTACCGTTACACAATCTAGATGAGTAGTCAATATTCCACATAAGCATCATATGTACACCCATATTTAACTTGATATTATGGCTCGGTACTCTAGAACACATTATGCCATTTAGAAACTTAGGTGAATGAATTTCTTGAAGCAAATCACTGTCAGAATCTAAAAAGAGGCTGAATCAAAACATAAATAGGTCTTTAATTCAGACATTTTGCCTCACCATATATTCATTAACCTTGTCCACCTCATTGATGGTAGGTACAAGAATAGCTCGTAAATTTAGATAAGACACTGCGTTGCCCTATCTCCAGA
Organism: Nyctanthes arbor-tristis; assembly: GCA_963692815.1. Classification (NCBI taxonomy): domain Eukaryota; kingdom Viridiplantae; phylum Streptophyta; class Magnoliopsida; order Lamiales; family Oleaceae; genus Nyctanthes; species Nyctanthes arbor-tristis. Next base: position 17,402 of record CAVNYN010275167.1, on the reverse strand, counting down.
AATCAAGGTAAGTACTCTTAACAATAGATTTGACAGGATATCACTATTTGACTTCCTGTTATCATTGTTTGCTAAAACACCATCCCCAACCTATAAAATCCAATCTAAGAAACTTTGGAGGGCCGCCAAATTAGGATCATCATCAAGATTTCTAAGTCTCATGTTCTTCGTCAACTTCAATACCTTACGGTGCTGCCATAGGAAAGAAGAGTTCAAAGATGCATATACAATATCCTTTTTGCTCCCTTTAGGAATGGCTAGCAAAATCTGTCTAAATCTCCACCAAATACAATAGTTTTGCCCCAAAATGGTTTACCAACATTGGAATTCTCAGAGAGCCGGAGGACATCTCTCATAGTACGGTCCGCAGCTTTAAGCAGTGCCTGTTCATTATGGGTGCCTCATCCTAGATAATTAACTTGGTCATCTCAATGGGCCTGAACAGATGACGTTCTTGCTTTATACTACAAGTTGAGTCTTCAACTATAATGAGGGGATTGCAAATCTTGAGTGCGCAGTTCTCTCACTGGGCAGAAGAAGCAATGCTATACCACTTGATGCCGCGTTCAACACTATTTCTCCATGAGATTTGACAGCTGTAGACAACGTTTTCCACAGATACATTTTCCGAGTTCCACCATGTCTACAAAGGAAGAACACACCACCACTATTGCTATTTGTAGAACTCATTATAGTGTTATAGACGAAGCGCTGTTTATCAGTTAAGTTAGATAATGAATTGGAGTGTTCCTTGGCAAAAGCAAGTCTGTCATATCTCAACTTTTCGTGTATAAGACTATCATTAGTAGAAGGGATGTCTGAAATAGTAGGGAAAGGCATACCTCCATAATCATGAAAGACTTCCCCTCTATTACAAAAGCTTCTCAATCTCTACCAAACAATAATTCTTGATTTCATCATCGTTCTACTGTAACTCTACAAAATAATAAACCTGTTTAAAGGTCTAATTTAATGTTGCACACAATAATTAATCAAGTAACAGGCATATTAAATACCAAAAAAAAAAATTAGAAGTTAGTATATGTAAACATTTAGTGATTAAAACCCATTACCTTGGTCATTGAGAGTATTCCTCATGTTATAGGGTATATCGTCTGATAAATACTGCCATCACTACTCCCAAACAAGTCAGGCTTTGCAAAGAGTCTAACAATAACAGAGTAACAAAAAGATTACGAAGAGAGTATATAGAGCGCAAATGACTTGCCTCTATAATGCCATCAACGTACTCCCTATCATCGTCAAGTAAATCAAGAACATAGTAAGCATCTCTGAATGTGGCATGTAAGGTCCCATTAACTGTCATTAGATCTTCATAGCCAGTCAGACCTTTAACAACATTCATCAACATTCTCAAGTAGTATTTCTCTCTTACTCTAGGGTGTATAAAATATATATATCCAACTAGAAAGCCTTTCTGCCTCAGAACCCATTGTTTTGTTGTCTTCTTCCCCACGAATTTATTAGAGAACTCAACATATGTTAAACTTCTTGCTTCAAGATACTTTTCATTTGCTTTCACCCCTACTGATAACTTTGTTGAGTGGACTGTAGTTTGATTGACCACTGCGTCGACAGTTTCCCTTGTAGAATAGAAAGCACTAAGTTCTCACCATCGAGACTGACAGGCTCAAGGAAATAATTCGTCTTCATCAATATGAGGAAGACCGACGCCGACGAAGATTTGGGTTTTGGTAGTTTTTTCTTGGGCAGTACCTCTATTGATCAAAGTTCCTTGGCGACATTAGATTGGTCGTGTACAACAACCTCTATTTTTATAACTGGCCTGCCATTATCTCTCCTTTTGTAAATTGGGAAACCACTTGGATCAACAGTAGCATGATGTACAAACTTTTTTGAAAAGTTCTTTGTACAACAACCTTAACGCATGTAAGGAGAATTTTTGTTGAATGGTCCACATGACCCATGGACCATTAACTCTTTCACAACATTGTAATAATCAAGCTCAAATTTCTTGTTTGGAATCTTTGTAGATATTATCTTATTAATGTCTGAGGATGATATATAACTATCTTCCTGAGACAGCCAGAAGACAATATGAGCATGTGGGAAACTACATTTCTAGAACTCCATAGTGTAAACAACTACACACATAAAAGGAAATATAAAATGATTAGTAAATATATAATAAAGAAAACACACTCGTCTTACATGTATTAACAAATAATATGTTGAATATATGACTCTTTTATTTAAATACAACTCAATCGTAAAAAATACGTGCTTTGTCTTTACTAAATAACTTGTTTTGCTTGAAATCTTCAATAAGTTGATCCAGCTTAATTTTGAATATTCTACAAATGATATTTGGCCGGTCATCTCAATTCACTCTCCTGTCCCCAACGAAATGAACAATCACATGCCACTTTGGATTTCACGTAAAAGTGATGAACAACTACGGATTTGCAGCCCACCTACAAATAGACATCACGGGTCTTGGTAATTTTGAAGCCTGTTGCGAGCACTCCCTGTGACTGAATTAGGCAATATAAGGAGTTATCCTAGCTTTGATGCATTTGTCTCACTATGGCCAACTGCATCAGCTAATCCACTGTACAATTTACTTCTCAACTTTTTTCTGATGATTTCTAATATATTATAGGTGCAATGACTCAATCTCATATAGCCATCAACCAAAAACTATTGGAATAACCTTCTCGATCTCAGTATATATGGCGACTCTTTCTTCCTCTACTACAACCTATATGAAAAGAACTCTTTCATGGTAGCACCCTTCCTCCCTCTAGCTATCATTTGAGATGCTTGTGTAAGGCAAAACGTCCTCTCTAAAGCCATCTTGTCCAAAGGGAAATAACAGGGGATATTGCAAACTGAGGAAAGAAGGATTTAACTCAAACATGAATTGAAAATCCCCAAACTTGGTTTGAATGATGACATCTCTCTCTTTTTTTATTCACGCTGCAGTCCCCTTCAATAAGTGCCGTTACTTCATTTACACTGGGAGTATTGTACGTGTGCCCTTCTGAATTCTTCTCCCCAATGAGCTTTAATTTCAAATGTCTAGAGTTTATTCATTGAATCTATCCCTAGCCATTTTGAATGATTGATCATGTACATTATAGGTGTCAAGCATATCTTTAAGATAAGAAACCATTGTATCATATAATGAGGTGTCACCAGCAGACCTAGGTAGATAAAAATATCAGGTGTTATTGAACTTTAAAAACTAAATTAAAGTAAAAGGGTGAAAATACGTAAAATATTATTGGGAAATGCAACTGACCAGATCGGAAGAGCACACGTCTGTTTGCAATCTCTTCGTCTAGATCTGATAAGTGCATTGGTAAGAATTTAGCCTGATTACTGTCCACGGGAAGTGGGCTGCCAATCCTATAGTAATTTTTCCCATTCTACCTAAATAAATGTAGTGTTCTACTAGTGTTTATATCTTTATCTATCTTTTCACCTATTGAAGTGAACACAAACAATGAATTAGACGACTGAATGTTCTCAACAAAGTGCCTATTCCGTTCATCTGATCCAAATATCAAATCATTTATGTACTGGGAGAACTTTGGAGCCCTTGAATTGTAGTGTTTTTTATCCTTTCAGCATGCCAAAAAAGAGCTTCACAATACTTTCCAAGGTCCATGTAAGCTGAATCATTTGAAAATAATTAATTTTATATGGCAGATATAAGAATGGTATACTTATAAATACAATTGGAGATAAAAAGATAAGCAATATAATTTGAAGAGGGAGTGTGTATTAATGGTGAAAAAATAGGATTTGTGAAACGGGTCTCCCGAACCCCCTTCGGTTTTCACATGAACTTGATAATAATATATGGACTTCGTGAGGGTATAAATATATAAGTGTGTGTGTATATATATATATATATATATATATATATGCATGTTGTTGACGTTGAACCATGAATGAACAAGATTGGGTGAACAAGAAATCCTATTGTATAACTTATATTGGTTAAAAAGAGAGAGAATATTCGAGAAAGAAAACTTATTTGGGGAAATTGGGCGAAACCTAGGCTGGTGAGGTATGGAATAAGCAAAAAAATTCGTGTCATGTATATATACATAAATAGAATAGAATTTGATGAGTAGGAGGATTGGGATGGTTATGGGCCGGATTTTATTTTATTTACCTTGTGGTCTAACTAATTATTCATAATATTTGGGTTTAATTAATTTGTAAACATCCAGGTTTAGTATTATTATTTTATTTTGCCAAATTAAATTGGATCACGTTAGGTATTATCGTTAAATTTTTTCGGATTACTCGCAATATAGAATTTTAACTACTTTTGCTTATAAAATTTATAATTGGGATAAATTAAATAATTTGGTGTCCAATGCTTATTTAAATTAGCCATACGAGTGTGCCAAGAAATAAAAATGTCATAATAGTTCGGGCAGTCGTAGCGACGTCATGTACTATAAAAACTTAGCTATAAAAATTCTTGGTCGCTACAGTTGGACCAATCAGAATAGTAGAAGATAATATTTTGTACACCAATCCTATCCGAATAAGCTAAGCTGCTTCACATCCAATGTTAAATCTACAAAAAAAATTAGAGAATAATTAAGGTTGAGAATTTAAGGAAAATAAAAATAATTAGAGTTGGGGAATTGAAAAATGATATTCAAATTTCATAATAGAAGTTTAAAAAATTTGGAAACACTTAATTATAATAGGACTATGACTTTTCCCGTTGACGATTATCCAAAAATTGTAGGCTTCAACATATATGATTCGGATAATCTCACTCATTGCAAAGACTTGGTTAAATTCAAGCACAATATGCAAAAGATCTGGAAACCCTTGTATAGATAAGGGAAACGCAAAAGAAGGATAGAGGAATGAAGATCTGTATTGATTTGGGAGCAATAAATAATGCACTGGATCTGGAACAGAATTCTAACAGTGATGGGAATGTAGGAGAGAGAAAGAGAGAGAGAGTATGATCGGAAAAAAAGAGAGAAAATCTGGGAAGTGCTTAAAATAATGTATATATTCACTAATTAATGTATAAAACAACAGGGGAAAAAAACCAAAATCAATGGCTAAGATTTCTGCATGAAACCAATGGTCAAGATATGCCTTTGAATTAGAAAGTGCTTTAGGTAGGAAAATGATATTAGGACGCTGTGTTGGTTTTATATATATATATATATGTATAGAGATTCCATATTTCAAACAGACTAATTTCCATAATTTAAACAAATCTAATCTTCACATAAAAGTGGCAATTTTTCCTAATTATTACCTGCATAAGATATCTTGAATGCACTTCTGAAAAAATGCTAACTTGAATGCAACATTAAGCATTCATCAATAATCAACATTATTGTACCAAAGTATTCAAATTCCAATTTCAAAATTATTTCATCATCCACTTCACTGAATAAATTTTTCACTTAGACATTTTCAAGCATAATATTTCCATCAGGAGCAAAGCTAATTGTTTCTATCTAATAATTCCTTTTGCATATTTAGTTTTTCATATGGGCATTTCATCGAACAACTTTATGGCATATGAAGTAGTGACTTTCCCTCTAAATATTCTACATCCATACTACTACAACCACATGAATATGGCAACATGCAATCCAAGTTTAGCAAAGTCTTACCAAAACCACAACCTTAGATTAAATTTATTCCAAACTTTCAATAACTACTTTTCAAAGAAAATTAGCATCTCCAATGCATTAAGTGCATATATACGATAACGATACTAATTTTTGATTAATAATTTCCACAAATTGACTTCAATAGATACAACATGTAGCGATCAGAGACTTTTAGAAATAAATTTTATTAAATAATTACGCATCGCTATAATCTCGCGCTCGTCTAGTCAAATATTCTAAAGCTAAAAAAAATATATTTTATATTAAATAATTTATTTTCTAAACTCCAAATCTTTTATTTTATCACAACTATTTTATAAAATCCTAACTCGACTTGTCTTAGCCCGTTATTATAGTTTTATAATTTATTCAACCTCAACTACCATGGAAATTCATAAGCACTACAACTCCAACTCCCGTTCAAACTAGGATATTCCCAATGCATAACCTATAAATAGCCCCCAATCACATGTATTTCCCTGCACAAATTACTCAGCAAAAATTCACAGTTTTCAGAGTCAAGGTCTGTAAAAGATTCTCTTCCACGGCAGTTTATTTCTGTTTCCTTTTAGATGGCAACACAAGTAATACACACACATGTACATACACATAGATCCATACCCATACATACACTATATACACAAACATGCATACACTATCACACACATGTACATACACATAGATCCATACCCTTACATACACCATATACACAAACATGCATACACCATCACACACATGTACATACACACAGATCCATACCCATACATACACTCCTGCCCACCACCTCACCGTTGGTGGGCTTGCAGTAGTCGTGCCAGAGCCTTCTTGCACCACCAATCCATCTTTATTCCCTCTCGGCAACACCCACAGCCACTCACGCCACACTGCCGCCGCGACCCCTCTTACCCGAACCTTACCACCATGTTACTTCCCCTCCCACACCAGCCTTTCGACCCACATTACCTATTACTTGAACTAACTCCGGGCTGAACCCTGCCATCGCTACTTCCTCTCGTTTCCCTGAGCCGTGAGCCCAAAATTTGAACCCAAAAATTCGCCCTCGCCACCTATTCCTTGAACCAAACTCATAGATGAACCCAAGAACCAGGCGCCAAGCCTCGACCACAGCCCTTCGCAAAGCCATCACCAAGCTATTGCCACGGTCATACCCACCAGTGACACAAAACCCCCAAATCTTGAACCTAAAACTCCTTGGCCAATTGCGAACCTCAGTCGCGTCCCTCCCTGCCACGCTAACCCTTTGATCGAACCTAGCCTCGACCACCATCACCTCAACCCATCTCTACCCTCTGTTCTCTGCTTACGTTGACCTTCAAATGGAACAAGACAATAGGGATTATGATTTATTGGATTTTATTTGCATCCCAGGTCGCTGAGTCCGGTTTTGAGTCATTCCAGTGCTTGTACTTTCAGTGACACTTAAGTAGTTCAAAATTATTTCTTGGGTTCTTTTCGAGCTCAAAACGATTATGTAGTCCAATTTCAGTCCCAGACTCCGATTATATTTTAAATTGGTCCCTAGCAGATGGAGATTCTCGAATGGGGAAAAGCAGCACTCGTCATCTATTAAACAACACCAAGAACAAAGCCATACTATGCCCTCGGGAGAAACTAGTGATGATTGCCATGAATGCTGCCCTTGAGGATGTGTACAAGAAGGTCTTTGCCGATTCCCATCAACATGGTGCATCTCTTAGTAGAGGGGCGTGAAAAGGCCGTGGAGACTTTGATCGAATAACACTTCTATACTAAAATAATTTCTTTATTTTGACTAGACGAGGCGTGAAGATTTATAAGCGAGTAAGATTTTTACGAAGGTTGCCCAGCTCACAAGTTTAAGGCAGTCTTATTTTCTAGAAAAAGTTATTTTCAAAAGTATGCACAAAATTAATTGATCTGTACTGTCAGTATACATGTGAATATGTGATTTATGTGTTTATTATATGCATGAGCTTATTTGCTTTATGCTTAAGACGAGACGAGATGAGAATATTTATGAGATGAATGCACTACTTGATTACTATGCGCCAATATCTACATGCTTTATAGCATGAGACAAGAGTTAAAAACCTGTATTTACCATACGATGCTTGTTTCTGAGTAAAGAACTTTTCTGAGATATTCATGTAACTACATGTTTATATGTGTATTTGTGGTATAAGTTAATTAATTTGCGCCGAGACTGCTGAGTATTTCTATGAAATACACACCCTTTCAAATTATAATATTTTGCAGGTTCAGAATCAGAGGAGAGGCGTTGAGCAATGGTGGCTTCAAATTGAGAATTATTTTGGAATGAATAAAACAATATTTACTTACTCATGAATATTTTTAAATTCCTTAGTCGTTGACATTAATAAGTTCCTTTTTCTCAGGAAATTATTTTCAAGATTATTTTCCACATATTTACCTGCTTTTAATTCGTTTATTTAAAAAAGAAAAAGAAAATATTGTTAACGTCCCGGGTGCTTAGAATTCAGGGCGTTACAGCTTGATATTAGAGCAAGGTCTATGTTTCTATAGGCTTGTAAAATTTTTCAAAAAAAAAAATCACTAAAATAGACTCAAGAATTATTATAGGTTGCCATTGCCATTACTTCCTCCGCTGACTCTGAAGGTAAAAAAAAAAAAATATTTATTGGTTTGAGATGATTATTTATTATAAAAGTATTTATGATGTTTTGTCGAATACATATTATTTATGGGACTTTGTAAGACAAATTTTTAAGAAAAAAGAATTGTATTTGACTTTACGAAATAACTGAGTTTGAGTATAACTGGGCATAATATGCAATTATTTTAAGTAAAGAAAAGATTTAATGATTTCTTAGTCATCAAAATTAGTTTAAATTGACAGAATAGTAATACTTGGCTGAACTTTACATAAACGGTGCTTTTCAGATATGGCACCCATGACAGGAGATAGGACTCAAGTGTTCGGGGCAAGGACCTATACGGTCTTCCAAAGGTACTTGTCATATAGGTTTGCGCTTGGAGCTACCGTATCAGAACATATACTTGGTTATAATATGACACAGCATGAAGCCATTTCCAGTGGGTTCAGGACAAATAATACGGACTCTATTGGTCACTTGATATCGACCTTTCTAGAGAACCGGTGCCCCTAGATCTCCCAGTTGCCTAGGGAGTTGAGAGGGCGTCATGGGATGGATGTTGATTACCAGGCCTTCTGTGATGAGCTGGTGATGCGAGGGGGGCACATGTGCCAATGCCTGTCCTCGAACCAGTGCTATAGATGATGAGGTAATAACGCTAGATGAGGACCACGAGGTGTCTGATCTCAATGGTCTATTCATGTTCGTAGCCTGCTCTTGAACAACTTGACTATTATTAGCTGGATTATTATCATTTTCTACTTCAGCCGTCTTTCTCGAAAACCTTTATTGTTTGTTTATACCTCTAAAAGTTCATTCTATTTCTGAGTTGTATGGTTGAGAGTCTTCAACTCCACTCCTACGCATTCAAATCTACAAAAATAAAAATAAAGTTTCAAGCTAGAGCTAAATCGAATAATATCAATATTAGATTCAATCCCTGGCAACGGCACCAAAAATATTTTCGGTAAAATATGTGTGTAAAATCCTTAAGTGTACTGGTCAAACAAGTAATATAGTGAACAATGAGTCTAGATTATCTTTCCCACGAGGAAAGACTCAAGTATTGAATATTCAACTCACACTCTAGTTGAAACAATCACAATTTTGAGTTATCGTAAAAGCAAATAAATAAAAGTAAAAATTAAGCAAATTTAAAAGAAGTAAATTATTTTTGAAAGTTTTCTTCAAGATTTATGTGAACTTAGGACCCACAACTTCACCACCATTGATTCCTCTGGCTACTCATTCATTGATAACACAAGCCAATCTTAGTCAACGATCAAATTTCACATAATTAATTAACTAACGCTCTCAAAGCTAGTTAATCCTTCTTAGTCAGGGCTCCTCACATATCTCTAAGTGAACGTATTATCAACCCTCTTAAGTACATAAATAACAAAAAACTCATGCAAATATCCCCAACGTTCAATTTATGTGACCGCACTAAACACAAGCAAATCTCTTTGTCTTGTCTAAATTAATATCCTTTATCACCTAATCTAATTCATGCATTCCTCTCTCGAGTTCAACATAACCCAATAAACATTCACAAATTCGTGCATGAAATAAGTAAAAGCCATACAAAACAACGATAAAGAATTAACTAGAGCTCAACTTTTGGGCGTTAAATCAACAAACAGCAACTAGAGTTCACAATAGGGCTACATCATTTGTCCCAAGAAAAAAGCTTGGTTGCTTATGGAACTGATAAAATTAAGCATAAAAGAGTAAGAATCCAACACCTGATTTCGATGAATAAGTCTAGAGAAAAAGATTATTGCACCAATATTCTTCAACCTAAAACTTCTCATCAAAAACCAAACTAAACTTTTATGTAAAATCTCAAGAAAAACTAAATATTTCAATGTATAAGCGAATGTATATGTGAATGTATGAATGTAGGCTAGACCCCTTTTTATAAGGTCTAAAAGCCCCTGAGAAAAGAATAAAATGCGTGTACAAGTTATACCATAAAAGGAATACTAATAAAACAAGGAAACAAAAGCAAAGGCAATTCTGCTAGAAAACACTGCATTGATGTGGCCACACTTGTCAGGCACTGCGACTGTACCACATGATCTGCCAGATTTCTACAATACTGTGTGGCCGCATGAGCAAGCTATCCAGTTCGGCTTTCAAAGTTTTGGTACTTAACTTCTTACCCCTCGAGCTCCAAAGTTCTTGCAAAGTTGATCCGTTCTCAATTCTTTTCAATTATTTCCTTCTTCCTATAACAATTAAACAAACCAAACATAAATAATTATTTTAATCTAATAAAACACATAATAAACTATTAGTATAGAAAAATTAAATACCCTAATACAACACCTATCAATGGCAAAGTTCAAACTTATAAGGCTAGAATGGCGACAAAAGGTTATAATCAAAGATAAGGAGCTGACCTTGATAAAACTTTTTCACTAGTAGCCATACCTACGTCAACTCAGATTCTACTTAAAATAGTGGCATATCATGACTATGAGATTTGGCAAATAGATGTCAAAACTACATTTGTCAACAAGAATCTCAGTATGTATGTGTACATAACACAACCTAAAGGGTTTGAATCCAATGATCTAAATAAAGTTTGTAAGCTGCAAAGGTCCATATATGGACTAAAGCAAACCTCTAGGAGTTGAAATCTTCGTTTTGATGGCACAATCAAGAAGTTTGATTTTATCAAAAATGAAGATGAGCCATGTGGATACAAGAAAACTAGTGGGAGTAAAGTCATGTTTCTAATTTTGTATGCAGTTGACATACTACTATTTGGAAATGACATCACCACGCTGAAATCAGTAAAATCCAGATTGTCAGCTGGCTTTTCCATAAAGGATTTGGGAGATACATCATATGTTCTTGGGATTAACATAAATAAAGATTGTTCTAAAAGATTGCTAAACCTAATCCAATCTAAGAGAGGACTCTGTCCCATAGGGCATGGGATTAATCTCTCAGAGGATATGTTCAAAGACATAGGTAGAGAGATTGCATGGATAGGATTCCTTATGTTTTTGCAATACGATCTATCAAGACTGAATGTTTCTTATGCTTTGAGTGTCACAAACAGGTTCCAAGCGAACCCTCGAGAGAAACATTGGAAAGCGGTTAAGAGCATTCCTAAATACTTGAGAAGGACTAAGGATGTGATATTAATAAATAGAGGAAATAACGATGAACTAAGAGTTTAGGGTATACTGATACTAGTTTTCAGTCTAATAAAGATAACTTTCAATCCTAATCTGGTTACGTGTTTACTTTTAATGGCAGTGCTGATAGCCAAGAATGTTCCAAATAAGTAATGACCGCCAATTCAACAATAGAAGCTAAATACATAGCTGCTTTAGAGGCAATGAAGGAAGTAGTTTGTATCAAGAAGTTCATCACTGAACTTGGAGTTGTTCCTAGCATTGCTGACCCAATATCTTTGTATTGTGACAATAATATAGCCACCGCACAAGTGAAGGAACCCATGTCTCATCAACGGTCCAAGCATTTATTGAGGCATCATCGTCTCATTGGGGAGATTGTACAAACGAATGATGTAAACATAGAACCAGTCCCTGCAGATGATAATGTTGCAGATCCATTGACAAAGCCATTGTTACATGACAAGCATGATAGTCATTCTATAACCATCAGTATTAGATACATGAGTGACTGGATCTACTTTGTTTGGATTTTAGTGTTATACTATTTTGTAAGACATTGAGTATAAATGCTTATTAATGGATGTATTTTAATGGCAAATCTATTATTTTTATAAGTATTATTATCTCATTATTAAAATAATAGAGTCCATAGAATAAGACTAGAATAACTTTTTAATCACAATGGGTTGTGATTGTGACATGCATGTTATCACTTATTCTTAAACTATCCCTAGTCTAGGCAATTACAAGATACAGATACTGTTGTTGCAGATAGATTAACATGTGTTACATTTCTTTCTTAGAAAGTAACTGGTCTCAAGAGTTATCCCATTGTCAGTGCTTGATCTCTAATAGATGGTTGTGGAATTAGTCCTTTGACTTGAATCATATGTGATGATTGATATGCTTATATGGACAGTAGATGAGACTCCAGCAATGAGTCATTAGCAAAATGCCATATAGGTATAATGAAGTTGCATGGAGGTTGTGAGTATTTAAGATGAGGATTCATCACTGATGGATATTAGGAGACTATAAACTAGCACTCACTAGTTGAGTTGATGGAAATTCCTTGGCCAAGGTATGATTGTGAGTTGAAAAGAGTTTCAATCATGATCATAAGTTTATCAACGTCAAGTTTATGTGAATAACATAATTGGTTGAAATGAGATTCATGCTTATCCATATCTCTTAACGAATTGGGTCATATTGATAAAGAAACTACAATTCCACGGTTACCGTACATCAAAAGGTCTTATCATACCACATGACATCCCATAAATTAGATTGTCTTGACACATTTCTAGATGTCAATCTTGGATGACTTCATGAACTGACCGATCTAGGTGAATCGATGATAAATTAAAGTAGAGATTTTAATTTGTCTTATTCTAATTGGATCAGAATAATAGTACTATGATGTTTGCTATCGTGAGTGAAAGCCTAATGAGTCACACACAAAAGGCAAGAATCAGAGTCTTAGAATTGGACCTTGTCCGAGTGCGAAATTGTTGGAATTAATGTACAAGGCCCAATGGTTGGACTGAGTTTGGACATGACAGACCAATTTAATTAATAAGATTAATTGGGTCAGACTGTATATGAGCTCTAGAATCCTAATCAGATTAGGGTTGCGCTAGGGTTTCGTAAAAAAACCTATAAATAGAGCGCCTTAGGTTCTTGGGTTACTACAACATTCACATGCACTTTTTGTGTCAACTTAGCATAGGAATTGTAGTTTTTATTTCCACTGTGTATGTTGTTTATAATTCTAATAGCTGATGTCTTCTCTTGATTTTGATCATGTTTTTTGCAGTGTCAATGTCACCAAACAATAGTGAGTAACTCGAATTGTGCCATTGTTAATAACCTCTTACTCCTTTGCCTCTTATGCTCTTTTTTTGATTGAGTGATTCTTAATCTTGATCATGAGACTTGATATGTTTCGATATGATATTACTACTGATCTCATTCATGCCTATTGATTTACATTGCCATGAGGCCCCCTCACAATACTAAACACACCTATGAGTGGTAATACGTCTTGACTTGTTTTGCTTTCATTGCAACGAGTCTCCTCATGATACCAGCCGGCCTACGAATGGCAATTATCCTTTTTGTTCCATTTTGCTTTGTTGGGGGCTTTGAAAGTGGTCAATCAAAGTTCTTGTGGTGCCACTAAACTTGATATGATATGGCTATCATGTATGTGATCCGCACTATTGTTTTGAGGGATGAATTGTTATGATATGATACGTCCACATGACATTCGGTTAGTAAAGGCCCCACTTGATATGTTTTGTTTTGGCTTTGATGAAGGGATTATGAATCTTTTAGCTTACACATGTTTTGTGCCTTGGTCAAGCCATATGAATCTCTACCATGAGCTATTGAATCCAACGCGGTGATTCAAGTACTTTGACTCATGATCTTTTGTTCCGGTCTTCATTCGTTTGAAGGTTTATTGATTCCGATACAATCTTGACTACTCAGGGGTTTCTGTATGAAACTCACTCTATTTTTACGATACTTTTGTAGAAGATTAAGGTGGGACTTTTAAGATTACGGCGAGTGGATGGAAGACTACTATTGATCATTTGACGTGCATGCTTGTAGAGGAGAGTGACATAGGGGGCTACTATAAGGATCATCAGGGCTTATAATTCTACCTTGGTACTCACTATAAAGTCTATGCCTATTGTAGTATTACGGAAATACTACTTTATACCGATGAATACACACAAGCTAGGCCACAAGGTTATGATGAGTAAACTAATAACTAGAATAAATGGTATTCTAGACATCTAAAGTGAAGGGATGTAACTTGATAATCTCTTTTGTTCTAATGGTCACTTTTATAAATTTAAGCCACTGTTAAGATGTATTCTTTTGACTGATTATGACGTGTCATTAACTCATGTTGTATTAAAGATGAAGTTTAGCACATTTTATGAATAGTTCACATACTTTTTTGAATCTGTATAGACTTGAGGGTGCATATACCTTGTTGTTTGAAGGCAAGAAGATGATGGATAATTTATCTTTTTAGTTAAATTCGTTAATTTATTCAATATAGACAAAATGTCCTTCATCACATACCACAACCTCTAGGAAGGGTCTAATATGATTTAACTCAACAACAATCCCATAACACACATGAATATACACCGACAGAGTATAAAGGCTATTGATCTTCCTATTATTGGGCTAATCCCTTTGACTAATCAACTAATGGAATTTTAATGAATCTGTAAGCCCAATTGGTCTATTTACTTTGGATCCATGGGCATTGTTTCCAATATAGTCCAATTAAAGAAAAGGAAATTACAACGGCTATTGTGCACAACCAATAACTTTCACATTTACTATGTTGTCTTTTTCAAATACATTGTGTGCATTGTGTGTTGTTATTTTTTATGTTATTTTGTTATTTTTACTCCCGCCACACCGCCCCCACCCCTATCGGCTGGAATCCGAGTGATTTTTTTATTTTCTTTTTTGTTTTTTACTCTTTTTCCTTTCTCCCTCATTCTTTTTAAATTTTTTCTTTTTCCTTTCCCTTTTTTCTGACAATGTTGTCGGAATCTTCTTCTTCGTCTTTTTTCTTTTTTTTTTTCAATTTTTGTTTTTTGTTTTTTGTTTGTTCTTCATTTTCTCTTTTTCCTGTAACAATTTTGTGACAAAGTTTGCTATGTGATAAACAGTATCTTCACGTTCAAAGGTTCGTTACCTGTAACAAGTTATGTTATTTGTGTAATAACATTTTTTCTTTGTCTAATAGTCTATGTTATTAACCAATCAATATTTTTATGTAATAGCTAATGTAGAATACATGGAAAATGAATCGAGGGAGAATTAGATCAAAGATCGGGCTAAAATTTTGGTGTTTTGGCGTTCGATGCAAAATTTAGAGTATAATATCTTTTTGGAAGTGGAACAGCAAGGTGATCAAGGCTCATAACAATATGGTTGATAAGCACCATCAATTTTCCGCAATCTGAAGTCGTTTAGGCCTTCAAATTTATAATTTTCTAATTTTCTATTTCTTCTTTACTTGATAATTTATTTTTTATTTTTTTAACCATTGAGCTTGTCTACAATTATTTAAATACCATTCAAACTTGATTTAATGATTTATTACTTAATAGCGATATACATTATTTGTACAACAGACTATGTTATGTGCGAAACAAGTTATGCTATTTATGTAAAACGCTACGTTCTGTATGCATAACAAGTCTTGATATTTTTCTAACAAGATGTGTTATGTTTGTAACAATAAATGTTTTCAAACAATTTGTGTTATTTTTATAACAAATTGTGTTTCTGTTTAATAATCTATGTTATTTATAAAGCAACCTATGTTATTTGTTTAACATGTTATGTTATTTGTACAACAATCTATGTTAAAATTGTATGACATCTATTATATTTATTAAAACATCGACCAATTGATTCCATGTGAATATCAAAATAAAAAATGATTAAAAATAAAAGAGAGAAAACAAAGAAAAAAGGGAAATAAGGAAATAAAAATTAAAAAAAACATAGAAAGAAAAAACTTCCGGTCGACGAGGTCGCCCGAGTCCGGCTAGCCAAAATTTGGTCGGCCGACCAACCGGCCAGCAGAGGTGGGTTGGGGGTCGGGCAGGGCTGGGTAGGTGGGTTAGGGGTTGGAGTGGGGGTATTAAAAAATATTTATTAAAGAGCAAATAATAAAAAGAAATAACATATTTGTTACCTGTGTAACACAGTATGTTATATAGTATTTTTGAAATTTAAAACATTTAATAAGTATCTTGGGAATAAACTAAAATTAGGTAGGTATTTGCAAAAGACCCCATTAAAATAAGTACCTAATGCTTATTGGGTTTAAACATGTAGGAAAACTCATTGAATTAGTTGACTAGTTTATTGGACTCTAAATTAAAAATGGACTAAGTTATTCTTGGGCCAATGGTACTCTGATTGGGCCTTAGGCCCGTTACCCCATATGTGTTCAAGACGTGACAGTGAAGCTGCAGAGATAGGTGCTTATGTGAGTGGCACATTTCTAATCAAGTCGTGGGAGTGTTTTAAACAAGCTGATGAAGTAAGTATCAAATGATTGGTTCATAAATATCCAACTTTGATGCTTCAATTTTAGGTCTGTTAGTATGATTTAGGTACCGTGTTTGTTTATGTTTGAAATTCATTTCATTCTAGATAACATGTTTTTTTGGACTGCCCTTTATGCACAGACTTAGTGGAAATATGCTAATTTGATTGTACTTGAGAGTTAAGTGGATTGCTTCAAGAACTAGATGTTGTCATCTATATCTAGCATAGAAGAGTTGTGAGCTCAAAAAATCATCATCTCGGTATGGAATATATGGAAACGAAGAAATGAGAAATTATAGAATGGGACTTGCCTTTCTTCTTAGCATATTGCATTCTCTAGTTTTAACTTCTTGTATGAGTGGATAGCGGTTAGTAAAATAGTGGATAATCAGCCATTAATGGGGTAGAGAGTTTGGAAATGGAGTAAGCTATCACATGGTGCAGTTAAATGTAATATATAGACTCAGCTATTTGTAGAGAGCAAAGTAAGATGTGATTTAGTATGGATATCAGATATGTAAATGGAGAATTTATTTGTTGTTGCTTGAAAAATATAAAGGGGTGTTTGAGGTGAAAGAAGCGGAAGCTTTCTAGCTCCAAGAAGCACTATTGTGGTTGCAGCCAATGCATTACCAGCAAGTAATTATTGAAATGGATGCAAAGTTTGATGTAGAGGCTCTTAACACAAGAAGAGATGAGTGCTTAAAGTTTAGCCTTTATAAATGACTATAAAACCCCAATTTTAAATAGGTTTTGAAAAACATATCCAAGACTGAAAGGAATTGTAAAATTTCTCTTTCTATTATAAAACTACCTTGTACTACTTCTAATTAAAATTCAATTATTTATTAATTTTA
>CAVNYN010275166.1:20117-33342 GCA_963692815.1 Nyctanthes arbor-tristis | reverse complement strand
GAATTGATCTTTCTTCGATTTTATACGGCTTTATGAAAATACCTCGTATTTGCGTCCCCTTTACAAAGCCAGAACTTTTTAGCACGCTATTTCCAATATAATTCCTGTTGGTGAAGAGCTCCAAAATAATCATGCTGGGCACGGTTGAATTCCTCCATCCCAGCAACATCAAGGCATTTATGGAGTCTCCTCATCCTTGTCTCTGTGTTTAAATCTCCGCTCTCCGCCCCAAGACATAAGGTCCTGTCCACAATTCTCGAGCCTCCTAAGCAAATTATCTCCATTACTCCTATCCCAGCAAGAGCGAATCAGCTTCTTAGAGTCAGCCTCAAGAAGCCAGTGGTATTTGAACTTTAAGCGGCGTATAGAGATGCTGGAAGAAGATGGCCACGGTTGAAGCAGTAGAGGTGAATGATCCGAAGAGAAAATACCAAGATTCAACACTTGTGCTTTGGGAAAAAGAGTCGACCATTCCAAGGTAGCTAAAGCCCTGTCCAATCGTTCTTCCACCCACCTATCCGTCCATTGGCTTTTAAACCACATATAATCATTCCCAATCATCCTAAGATCACAAAGATAGCAGTCCTCAATAACCTCACGGAATCCATTTAGAAGCCAAGTCGGGTGATCATGTCGACCAAACTTTTCATAGCTAAATAATATGTCATTGAAGTCTCATATACACACCTATGGAAGTGACAAAGGAGAGGATAATAATCTTAAATGGTCCTAATTCTCTTGACGTCTACCTCGATCGGGTATGCCATAATATCCTGTAAGCCGCCACTTGCGTTGATTAGGTAACGAAACTTCCATATCAATGCAAAAACGAGGGTAACTCATCAGGGACGCCATGAATTGGTGTTTCCACAAGGTAACAATCGTGTAGTATTTTTAAGATAGCAATTATGTAATATTTTTAAGATATAGTTATTTGTTAAGGATAATTGTGAAATTTACCTTAGGGTAAAGGTGCAATTAAATGGAACTTTAATTGCAAGTTAACCTTTAATAAAAACTATAAATACGGAGAAAATTTGAAGAAATATTACGGAAAATTTGCAACTCTTAGTACCCTTCTGTTCTCTCAAAACTCCTTAAAGTGGCTAGCCAAATAAATGTATCAAAACTTGGCTAGCTAGGTAATAACCTGGCCGACCAGAATGTTTATATTCTGGCGATCAGGCTATTACCTGGCCAGCTATGCGATTTACCTTGTCAGCCACGTAACTTGCAAGGTCAGCCATGCTGTTTATCTGGCCAACCATGTAATATGTCTTATGCTTGGCCAGCCAAGTACTTTCCAAGTCTTTTTCAATAATAGTACTCTGTAACATTATTCTAACTTAGTAATTACATATGTGATGCATGAGCAGAGTGTTTAATCAACCTAAGAGGTCAATATGATAACTTCACGTACAGTACAAAGCTTAATTTCTTGTGTACTAGTTGATTAATATATCGTGCATAATGTGTTGCATGCCATGTATGTAATGAATGATTTGCGTGAGATCCCCATATAGTGCACTGCTTATATAGTCCTTGGCAGTGCACCCCTCGTGAGTGTTGGAGGCTTGACGGTTGGTTGACCAAGTATATATATTGGACGCAATGTTGAATGCTCGACAGTCTGACTAATTTGGTATATATACTGATGCAGTTTCGGGGCTGAGCCCAATTTTCCTATATTGATATGGCGAGGCCTTGTTTGTTGATATTGGTAATTTATTGACGATGGTCAATGTATGGAAAGTCCTTGGAAACCAGGTATGAACGCTAAATATATATATTTATAGACCTTATTTATGATGAGTTCAAGCGGTGTTTTATATGAGAGATATGGGCCCTGTTTACTTGGTTATGTGTCGGAGCATCACTTCATTTATTAGATATCATAAACTGGCCATGCATGTTATTATATTTATTGAGTCTTTATAGTTCACGCAGTTGCTTTGTACTGTAGATTTATATGCCAACAATGTAGACCAGTGAAGGTTCAACGAAAGTTTAACTGAGATACGCTGAGCTATGCCGATTTTATTAGGTAAATAATTCTGCTTCATTGTGTCAAATAATATACAATATATTTTTTTTCAGATCGTGGCGTTACAGGGACACGATTCCCTTAAAGAATTTATAAAACCTTGATGGGACCACACACAAGAGCGAGAGCCCCAAAGAAGATAAAATTATCATGTTGACATCGTCGCCAAAATTGTTTTACAGTATTGATGATACTAATCATTTAATTTTAATTTTTTTAAGAAAAAAAGGAAAATCGAGTTAAATAAATAGTGAGGGACTAAAATAAAGTGAACTAAGAAGGTTATTATTTTAAATATAATTTGGACTCAATTGAGCCAAGCATATGAGATTGTGTTATTGGTAGAAATGAAAAAGGTAAAACTAACTTTTACTTATAAGTTTTGGGACTGTAGTAATAAGGAAAGTAAAAGGAACCATTGATTATGGTCTATTTTACAAGGAAAATAAAGATTGCAAGGTTGTTGGCTACTATGCTGGATGTCGAGATACAAGAAGATCAACTACAGGATACGTGTTTGTCCTAGGCACAGCTGCAATATCATGATGTAGCAAGAGACAACTTATAGTGTCGTTATCAACAGCAGAAGCAGAATATAGAACAGCAGTGGCAACTCAAGAAGGTGCATGGCTAATACAACTACTGAAGGATCTACATCAGCCGATAAGCTATGCGGTGCAAGTATATTGAGATAATCAAGCATCTATTTGCATTGCAGAGAACCCAGTATTATACAAGGTCCGATCTAGCATGTCGAAGTGCACTATCACTTTGTCAGATAGAAGGTGCTCAAAGGCGACACCGACTTGAAGTATGTCAACATTGAAGAACAAGTGGCTGATGTCTTCACCAACTTAGGACTTAATGTTTCAAAGTTTGAAGAGATTCAAACACGTTTGGTGATGACGCAAAGAGAAGACTTGAATGTTGGTGCTGAAGGGGAGAATTGAAGATCATCACCAACATTCTCTAGAATTGTGTGGACAAATGCATTGCCATTGTGGAGAAATCCAGAGGATGCAACTTGCTAATAAATAAAAAAAGGGGGAAACAACCGAGAAGATTCAGTGTACCGATTTTTTGCAGAAATCTAGAATTGCAAGTTGCATGCATCCACAGTCATTTATCACCTATAAATACCCCACTGCCCCCTTTGCATTTGAAGGCAAGAAAGAGAGTGAATTGAGGTGGTATGCAAGTGAGAGAATTGAGAGTGCGAGTTGAGAGTAGATTGCTGTGAGGTTAGTGAAAAGGAGAGAAAATAATCAAAATTTGAGTGTGAAAAGCAAGGCGTGTGAGTGACGTCCACTAGAAGAGAAAGAAGCAAGCAGTTTTATGTATGTATTCTGTCCAAACTTTGTGTGAATTATTCTTCATAATAAAGTTTTGCTTTCTTTCTAAACCTATATTACCCAGCTGCAGTGGAAAAAGACGTGACAATTTGTTTCGTTCACCCCGCACCAAATACATCGAACATTATTCTCAAAGACGTGACAATTTGTTTCGTTCGCCCAGCACCAAATACATCGAACATTATTTTCCAAATGGTGCCGCCTAAAGTTCTCTCCACTAGGAAAAGCATTTGTGTAACATTCGCCAAATGAAGCATTTGTGGTGAAATCGGTCTAAAAGAGTATGGACAAGAGAGCCACTGATCTTCAAATATTCAGATGTCACGCCCTCCCCCAACCCTCCATCGCAATCCCCCGTTCAACAGGTTTCGTCCCCAAAACAAGCTCTTCCAAAGATATGAAGAGCCTGGTTTGTCCTCCGCTTCCAATATATTTATGTTTGTATTTAGTGCTGATGCATCGGGCTCATATACACCTCTATCTCTCCGCCTAGAAAAACGCCTATGGGCAAACCCCATTCTCTATACCGCTTTGTGCTCTGTTGTTTTGCATCTTTTCCCAAATCCCATCTGTTCTCCCTTCTGCTGCCTGTCTTTTTGCTCAATTGAATTGGAAAAAAATTCTGCGCAACCATTTTTGAACCTTTTCTCTTCATTTTTGTGGTCATTGCTTTTTTAATTGCCAATTCTTTTGGGCAGTCTTCGAGTGCTGATGCCATTTTCTCATGTATCAGCGGTGGCAGTGGATGGTGTTCATGAACAGATTGTACAGGTTTTGTAAACCCGATATCAAAATTTAAATTTGGTTTTGTGACAGCGATTGCCATGAAGCGGCAAAGGAGGGTCACTGGAGATGTTTAGTTAGGTGTGTGAGTTAGATAGGCATTGCAAAGCTCGAGGTTTATATTTGGGGGTTTCCTATAGAAAATTTAATGAATTGAAGGACTTGGGTGGAAATTTTGATTTGGGAAGGGGGTTTCCAATTGAAAATTTAATGGATAGAGGGACTTGGCTGTAATTTCAACTTGATTGCATTGGCATGTTGTGGCTGAAATTTTCTATTCATCCATGAATTGAAAGTTTTTTATAGTTAATTTTTCTTATTTTGAAATTACCCTTTCCTTTATTGGCAAGTGAAGGTTAATTTTTTTTACATTATTCTTTTTAATTATGTGCTAATTGGTAGAACTGGATTTGTGGGATCCGGGCTTATTATGAGGCTTCTCCAGCCGGGATATTGTAGATTGTGTATAGTTTGGTCCTCATTTGTAATTAATTCTGTTTTTTGGGTCTTTACCGTTTAAATACAATAGTTTGAACTTTAGTTATTATTTTTATCGAGATTCTGATTCCTCTTGCTGTATATATACATTGTAATTCAGTTTTCTGATTTGGAATGAGAATAATAGAATTTTTCTCCTCCGTACATTCTTACTCTAGAATGGTTCATGCTATTTGTCAATGTTATGACTATCTTATTACTCTATTGTCTAAATATTTTGTCTCCTTGGTTGAACTATCTTATATAAAGTAATCTAATTGATTCCTCTTTGTAAATTTTCAAAGTGCAAAAGTGACGTCATCTTTCTTACAAATCTGCCATTTAGATGGTAGCAAGATGGAAGTTTGGATTGGCAGTTAGCATGATATGATGCCATTTAGATTTTAGGAGGTAATTCGAGTCTAATCGATTCTTTTTGGCAAATTAGGAAATCTATTGGTTATGTTACCTTTTTAAAGTGAGATAGCTTTGTTGACTACTGCTTTAAGTTCACACATTCCATTCTGCTGCATATTAGAGGCAAGTAAGAGAATATTACAAGTGCCCAGTTTCAAAAAAATTACTGGTAGGCTTAGGAAGAACTAGTTTATGTTTTGTGACAAAAGAATGTAAAGATCATTATGTTTTGTTTTTAAAATTTTCAATGCTTATTTTTTAAATAGATGCATTTTTTTTATTTCAGAATTTCATTCTTGATGTGGGGCTGTCGGCTTACAATCACTGGCTAAAAACAGATGGGGTGCCACAAGACCTGAAGGGAGTGCTGGGACTTGAAAACTTCTGCATTTAATAATGAAAAGAACTAAATTCTATATATTTTTTAGTAAATTATGTATGCACTAAAAGATATCCATATGTTTAATACGATAGATGTGAGGACAGGCGAAAAGAGTAAATTGTTATTAAGGCAAAAAATTATGTAAATTTTTTAAAGTTGTTTTGCAGAATTTTGGAAAGAGGTCCCAAATTTTCATCTTATTTTATGGTATAAACAATTAGTTGTATCAGGTTCATGTTAGTTTTTGTCATACAAATTCTTTTGCAGAGGCACTATTAACGGAAGAAAGAAGGAATATAAATACAAGGTCACTTGTCATACTTGAGGTGAATGTCACTATTAGTTTTTATCAGTTGCTTTCTTTATAATTATACCTTTGATTTTGATTTTCAATGTGGTTAAGGTCATTCTTTTCGGCATGCGATTTGTCCGATCTCTTTAGAAGGTGAATGGGCTTACCAACAACTTTGCAATCAAATCACTGTTGAATTTAATGATTGTTCCAATAAATTTACCAAAGAGTTACAGCAGAAATTTAATTATTGTTCCAAGCATGTGGGTAGCACGAATCTATAATTTTTTGAAAAAAATATGAATAGTGTTAAATTTGTTTTGTATGTACTAAAAAAAAAAAGGGGTTTTCGAATGATAAATTGAAAGTGAATATTAAATGTTTAAAGTTAAGTCTAATACTAGAAATCTGACTTGGTTTCGTTAGCCAACTAAGGTGCAAGGGATGCATCGATGGGTATCTTGGTTCATTTGAGAAAGAAAATTGATCCAATGTCATCGTGGATTTGTGAAAGCTAATGAGATGAAATAACTTCAATATCTCAATTTTTCACATGTAGAACAAAGTATTGCTTAATGACTTTGTTTAGGCATTTAGGCCTTGATACATGTTTCTTGATGATGTAAATCTCTATATTGCCATAGGCCATTTTATATTAATTAACATTTTTATTTTCTCTTACAATGTTTTATGATCCATGGATCAATTTGTATCATATAATGAGATGACCTTGTTTTTACTCAAGGAAAAAACGATGGTGGCTTTAAATCGAAGATATGTTCAGTAGTTTTTATTGTATGATACGTTGTGTTTTTGTATTTAATACTAAGTTTCTATAATTCTTCAAAGGTCCCTTTTGGACAAATTAATGATCAAATTTGATGAAGTATTTTATCTTTTTTTATTTTTTTGGGAAAAATCAAATACTTCGTTAGAAAAGCTAATCAGCATCCAAATACAAGGAATTAAAGTGAGGAATACTATACAATCTGCATCAACCGACCAAAAAGCTGTACGAATCAACTTCTCATTCCACTGACCCTTCATGGTTGTTAACTCATTTACCATATAAAGTCACGGCGTAGGACTAGAAATAGGCTTGAACAATGACGGCCATGGAAGCCACAAATCATAACAAATATTAACATTTACATCGAACCAATCCGGCACGAAGCCCCTGTCTGATTATCTTCCTGCCCCATATTAAACTTTTCCACAAATAGGACGAAGTTAGCCTATCCTTTGCTCCCATTATATCAGAGTGAGGATAATATTTCGCCTTCAAAACTTGCGCTGCCAAAGACTCTGAATGTTCCAATAACCTCCGAACTTTCTTGGCAACCAAAGCTCGATTAAAACAACCCAACTCCTTATACCCCAGCCCCCATGGATTTTTTTCTCACACAAAGCATCCTACCTAACCCAAGCCATTTTCCTCTTCTACCCTTCACAACCCACCAAAACTTAAGCATCAAACTTTTGAGATCATTACACAACGAGGTCGAAAATCTAAGCAAACTTATAAGATAAGTAGGTATGGCCTGAATAACTGATTTAAGAAGAGTCTCCTTACTAGCCCTTGATAAAAGGTTAGTCCTCCAACCTGCCAATTTTTGCACACCCGGCCTTTAATATAGTCAAAAGTTTTCCTCCTATTCCATCCCACAATAGATGGAAGATCCAAATAAAGCTCATGCCTCTATATCTAACCCACTCCCAACCTTGTTGCCACTGTCTCCCTCTCTGTTGCTTGAGTGCTCTGGCTAAAGGTGATAACCGTTTTTTCCAAGTTGATCACTTGCCCAGAAGCCCCCCTATAGGCAGTTAACACGCCCAAGATGTTCGCCGTTTCAACCGCCCTTGCCTTGGTAAAAATAATGGAATCATCAGTGAAGAAGAGATGATTAATCTTGGGCACCCACTGACTTGCTTTGAATCCCTTAATACGTCATTCTCGCTCCGCTACTCTTAGTGCTCCTGAAAAACCTTCAGCACATAATAAAAACAAATACAGAGACAAAGAACACCCTTGCCGAAGACCCCTACTAGGGTGCACCCGTCCACAATATTCCCCATTCAACCGGAAAGTGTATGATGGACTTGAAATATAATCATAAGCAAGATGAATCCAATTCTCAGGAAATAACATCTTACGCATAATGGCACAAAGAAAACCCCACTCAACCTTATCATAGGCCTTGCTCATATCGAGCTTAATGGCCATCTCCCCGACCCACACCCTCTTAAGAGACATGGAATGTAAAAGTTCAAAAGCAACTATAGCATTATTTGAAATCAGTCTACCAGGTACAAATGCACTTTGATTAAAAGCAATAAGAGGATTCAATACCTGCCGAAATCATAGTGCCAATGCTTTAGAAATAATTTTGTTGAGGGTGTTGCACATACTGATAAGGTGAAATTCAGAAATTATTTCCGGGTTCACATTTTTTTTTGAATTAGAACGATTGCGGTTTCATTAATGGCCTTCACCGATTTCCATCATTAAGCACAGCCAGACAAGCTTTAACAATCTCTCCCTTCATTTGTGGCCAATGGCGTTGATAGAATATTGCATGAAACCCAACAGCGCCCGAGGCCTTGTGTGACCCCAAACTCTTTAAGGCATGAGTGACATCCTCTTCTGTAAATTCCTTTTTCAACAAACTAATTGCAGCTGCATCCAACCCCTTTTCTATGCCTCCCACAATTTTATTAATGTCTTTCTGACCCGATTTCCCACTCCGAACTAAATTCGCCAAGTACTGTTCAATGTGAGTTACAAGCACATTTT
Organism: Nyctanthes arbor-tristis; assembly: GCA_963692815.1. NCBI lineage: Eukaryota > Viridiplantae > Streptophyta > Magnoliopsida > Lamiales > Oleaceae > Nyctanthes > Nyctanthes arbor-tristis. The sequence goes on along the minus strand of CAVNYN010275166.1, from coordinate 24,801 downwards.
TCCTAGTAATCAACTGGTTTTCATCATCCCGAAGGTGAGTGGTAACTTCGGTTTGCTTTTTCATGAAAAAAGTAGTATTGCGATCCCCGGAACTTAACCACTTTACTCTAAACCGTTGTTTCCAAAAAGCCTCTTCTCGAGCTTTTAAAACCTCAGTCTCTGCCTCCAACTTCTTAATCTCAGCCATATGACACGCTAGATTTGTATTTTATAACAGCTACACTTGACTCCTCTTCTCCTCAAGGTCCCCTCAGCACTCCCCAAATTGATCCCGACTCCACGTTTTCAGCACCTTCTTGCTTTGTTTACTTTACATTGGATCCCCACCGCTGCCTTCCTCACTTGCCCCCTCCCAAATACCCGAAACAATATCATCATATCCTTCCTCCTTAGTCCAAAACGGTTCGAAGTGAAAGAACTTCCTACAATAATTCATATACCGATGTTCTGGCCAACTTTCAAGAAACAAAACCAATGGCCTATGGTCCGAAGTAGTATAAGAAAGATGTTCAACCCCCGCATTTGGAAACTTCAATTTCCAGCTCTCGGTGCTCACAAACCTATCCAAACCAGCTTGAAAAAAAGCATCACCTTCCCTCCTATTGTTCCATGTGAACTTTGGCCCCCTGAACCGAATATTTGACAAATCACAATCCCACAATACATCTTGGAAGTCCCGCATCCGGTCCCTCGGCCACTAGCCCCTCCCTTACGTTCGTCAACCTGTGACATCTCATTAAAATTCCCCTCACATACCCAAGGCCAATCCCTTTGATCACCTAACCCCCTTAACAGTTCCCACGAAAAATGATGCTCCGATGGTATTGGATTACCATAGAAGCCAGTGAATCTCCAAACACTCCCATCCTCTATAGTTATTAATGCAACAACGTGGCCCCTTAAATAAGACTTCACTGCCACTTTCCAATGATCAACCCATAAAAGCATGAGGCCTCCACTCCGCTCCTCACTATCCACCACAAAATTGTTTGTGAATCCCAATTACAGTCTCATATCATTTGCCCTGACACCATGAAGCCAAGTCTCAGACAAAAAGGCTAGATTGGGGGAATATATTCTAACCAACCTTTGAGCCTCCATGACCGTAGAAAAGTTCCCCAACCCCCATACGTTTCAACATATGCAATTCATTGTGCTTGACAACCTTACATTGCTAGGCTCGCCGATTCGTTGAGAGAAGTCACCATGTCGTCAACTTCAACATCCGACACCCTTTGTCCCATCTCTTTCTGTTTCTTCATTCTTCCCCCCAATTTCCCAGGCCTTCACCAACATACCCCTTACCTTTGGACTACCCCTTTGACTCACCGTAATCGCCTTTCGCTTCCCCTTATCCTTCACTGCCCCTTCCCACTGGCCACCTGAACCTCCATATTATTTTTATCCTTCATCGCCCCCTGCCCACTGTCCCCGAGCCTCTATATTATTTTTATCCCCTCAAACCGTCCCTTTCTTACCAACATCTCCTTCGCCCCCTTCCACATCGCCCCCAATTGCACCTCCTTCAACGCCTCCTTCTCTTTCCCCTTACCAACCTTCATATTAGAACTCATCTCCTCCTCCTCCTCCTGACCCCGCGTTCCATCCCTTTCTACCAGCCCTCCACGTCCCACACCACCCTCAACCGTCCCTTTCAGTTGACAAGAGATGTGATCTGACGCAGCCATTCGACTTCCAAAGTGAAGATAAACATGTCCCCCGGGCCTAGTAACTGCCTTCAAACAATCTCCATAGTGTCTCTCACTTTGCTTCATCAACTTAGTCCTTTCCATAGCATAGTCACATTGTCTATGCCCAATTATTCTACATACATAAACAAAACTGGGCAATTTCTCATATTGTAATGGAACCGTTATTTCCTTTTTCAAAGATTCGAAATAGTGACATATCCCTTTACACAATGGCTTGCTAACATCAATCCGAACCCATATGCGAGGACTAACGCCTTCTGTATCTACTGCTAGAAGCTCTCCCAACTGTTCACCAATTGGCGTGTGCCCCGTCTCCATGGCACAAATCATTGGAAGCCATAGGACGTGAATCCAAAAAGGGACGTGATTAAATTGCATGTGGTCATAGCCCCCAGTTCCCGTCAGTTGGACCAAAGAAACAAGTTGTTTGCTGAAAAGCCACGGACCCCCGGCAGCATCTTCCTTTTATCAATTTCAGAATAAAAAATGAACCTAAAGATGTTGTTGTGTTATGGTGCCTCAACGTAAAAATTCCCACGCATTCTCCAAACCAGACTCATAACTGTCTCCAAACCCTCCTTATTAGCTATTCTACTGCCAATTATTTTGCCCACCAGCGAATATTTCATACACTTAATACCCTCATTTGACGTATCATCGGTGATGATCACCCACGACGCCTTTCCTTTGTTAAGCTGCAGACCTATGCACAGTTTCGAGATCGTATCCGACTCCATACCGAAGCATACCATGTTCTGAATTCTTGAATATTGCCCACTGTACGCACAAACACAGTGGAAAAAACCAGCACGATGACAGCTGGATAGAAACCCTAATTTTGCTCTAGAGAGAAAATAGGGCAATTTTTATTGTCTGTACATCCTTATCATGTGTGTCATTCTTGGGTTGATCAGGTAATTATTGTTGTCTACCATTTATATATTTGTTCTTATATAATTTTTGCTTTTTTTTGGATGGTCATGTACATTTTATTTTGGAAGAATATATCTCACTTTGAGTAGTTTAATTTAATTTTTCTACGAATTATCTTTCCCATGCAACTCACAGTTGGTGTAACTAGTTTAGACATGAAAACCCATGTCTCAATCTAATTAATACAATTTTCTTAAATAATTTATAACAAATCCCAATAATAATTAACTTGATTCGTAGAGATTTATTTTTATCCGTCTTTGAATTGAGATTAAGGGTTTGTATGGTTTTGATTTTTTGAGAATTGATTTTGTACTGAAAAGTGATTTTTTAGAAGAATGTTTGGATGAAAAATAAAGAAAATTAATGAATTTATGTGCAATATATTATTTTAATAGGTGAATGTGTGCTTGAAAATGAATTTAAATGAGAATTTTCCATACGAGCCCTAAAAATTTAAATAGTGTTAAATATGCGAAATTTTCATAATTCTAATTTTGATCAATTTGGTCCATTTTTTTACCCAAGAGTTTATGTATCGATATATAAAGTTTTGAAATTAAAATACAATGAATCAATGATTTGGTGTTTGTTTAATATAGTATAGTATTAGCCTATAATAATAATAATAATAATAATAATAATAATAATAAAATTTTTTTTTTATAGAAAAGTCAATAATAAAATGAAAAGGTGATTATATCTACACCAACCTTTTTACTAGCCACACCACAAATTTAAATTTTAGGGTAATTATATTACCACTCGATTGTCTCACCATATTTATCTTAATTAATAAAATAGATACTTTTTTTTGCATCCAAAACTTTCATTCATTCATACATATCCAATTGCAAAGCATGTACAATGAAAGCCAGGGGTGTCGTCACCCACGTCTGACAGAGATTACAATTAAAAGCATGCCTAGCCAATAAATGAGCTACATTACTAATAGCTAAGAACCGACAAGCAACCAACCTTTGACTTAAAGATGCAATCCATTCTAGAAGTGGACCTTTAGTGTTTCTAGGCTCAGGCCTGTGGACTAGACGAATGGCATTCAAGGCATCTGACTCAAACACCACCCTACTAACCCCCAAATCCAACGGCAACTAGACACCTTCAAGCAAAGCCCAACACTCTCCATAATTTGGTGAAACTCTTCCCACTTTGACGCTACACCGTGCTGCCACAACTGCTCCTTTCTCGTCCCTTGCCACCACTCCCAACCCCACTCGACAACTCTTTTCCTTCAAAGAAGCATCAACATTTATTTTCAGCAGATCGGAAGAGCGTCGTGTGGGAAAGAGTGTAGGCAATGGTGTTTTTCCCCTTTGGCCCAGACTCAGCCTTCCAACGTGAACTTTCAAATACTCATCCAAATAGCATTTGGCCGCCTCAACAACATTCAACCCTTCCATCGACGTGTCTCTTCCGATCTGTCATGTTCCGACTATACCAACATCTCCATAGTGCCACAACCAACCAACAAAGCCTCTCCTTTCCCACCTTCCTCCAATTAGTGAGCACCTAGTTCCCCAAGTGTCCACCATCATAATCTCCTAAGAATTCTCCAAAGACACTATTCTCCCAATGCTTTCGGATGACCTCACACCCAACAAGAGCATGAAACTCATCCTCGACCTCCCTGATCATATCTAGGACGATTAGCGCTAGAAGATATTGTCCTTCTCCACAGGTTCAACTTCATTGACAAAATGTTCATAAAGATTCTCCATGCAAAAAAATTTATCTTACTAGGAATGAAAAGATTCCAAAGAAACTTCCACCATGCAGCAAAGGGATTCGTTCCCAATGTGGTGGAGTTCCTCTTTATCTGTATCTCCAAGTGATATCCTGACTTAACCGTGTACACCCCTTTTGAGTCAAAGTGCCATGCAATAGTATCCTCTACCTCAAGATTTCCTGGAGGCATTTGCAGAATAATATCAGCATCCAAGGGATGAAATCTTTGTCGAATGAAATCCGCCTTCCACCCTCCTTCTCCATCCATCAAATCGGCCACCCTAAGCATATGA
>CAVNYN010275166.1:0-20097 GCA_963692815.1 Nyctanthes arbor-tristis | reverse complement strand
GAATGAAAAGATTCCAAAGAAACTTCCACCATGCAGCAAAGGGATTCGTTCCTAACGTGGTGGAGTTCCTCTTTATCTGTATCTCCAAGTGATATCCTGACTTATCCGCCTTCCACCCTCCTTCTCCATCCATCAAATCGGCCACCCTAAGCATATGATCCTCCCAACTCGACGTAATTGGTTTGTAACTAAATGGCCGTGGCAACCATGGATTTGAGAACACCAATGCTTTCTGCCCATTCCCTATTCTCCAACGCACACCTTTTTTGAAAAGTTCCCGCCCCCAAACTATGCTCCTCCATAAGAAAGAGCACCCGCTTTTGCACTCCGCGTCCCAGAAAGTAGTAAATCTATGATATTTCGAACGCAATATCTCCGCCACCAAAGAGTTAGCGGAAGACAAAATTCTCCAACTCTGCTTCACAATCAACGCCCTATTAAAAGCCTCCAAATCCCTGAACCCAACTTCCCCTTCAAATTTAGATTTGCATAATGAATCCCATGATATCCATCTAATTTTCCTCCTGTCTTGTTCATCACCCCACCAAAAGGAACTAGCCAATCTAGCAAGCTCTAAACATAAACTGTTAGGTATCCTGAAAAGGCTCATAGAATAATTTGGGGTAGACTGCACCACTGGCTTAATCAGGATCTCCCGCCTCCAACAAACAACAACCGCATCCTCCAAAGCGATGCGTAATTGGTTTATTTAAATTGGTTTATTTTATCTATATATATACACTATGAGTAATTATATTACCACCACAGTTTATTCTTGTTTCACTACATTTTAAATACACCCCAATCAAAATAGATTTTTAATAAATACACCACATCACTTTGACAAATATAACCTCTTCTTTAAGTAAAGACAAATAAATTATCATTAACTCCCAGTATTATCCATACACCACAAATAAAAACTCACATTCCAAACTATGCACCCCAACCTGCTCCCGATATATACACTCATAAAACCATATGCCGATTCTTCAAAAATTTGCATTCAGTTTCGTGTAAACCGTTAAATAATTCATTCTCGTTAATTATTATAATTATTACCTTATATTTTTTTTATATGTCGTTTTACTTACATTATTGATTGGGAAAGGTACCTAGAATTATGTTTGTATTATCCTCTGTTTTTCTTTATTTTGTTAGAGTTTAGACATTTCCGTGTTCTATCAAGAAAACTGAATTTTCGTAATTTTTATTTTAAACTTCATTAATTGGTCTAATGGAAGAACTGAAGAAATGTTTGCCAAAAAAAAAAGGAACTCAAGAAATATATTAATCAGAGGTGAAGAAATATTCACTTACCATGGGAGGCAGCTGGAATAAATTAGAAAAGAAGGGAAAGCCGCTATATGTGGTTAAAAACAGTAGTTAGTTGCTTTAATGTTTAACTGGGGGTCAAATATGTAAATTACATGTTGAGGTATTTAAATATATAAACTAAATTATTAAAAGTGAGGTGTGGCGAACAAAATTTGGACTGATAATATAATTACCCATATATATATACACACTGTATATAAAAATGAATAAGGGGAGAAACATTTTTGGACGGTTTCACCACTGTTGATTTATAATAATTGCATATTTGCCCTTTTCATTTATTAGTACTATTTAATTTTAATTTTATTTTACTTTAAAAGTTTAAAACCACCCATTAATAATACATTACTATATTTCTATTTTTCTAGGCCACGGAAAGGGAATCAGAAGTGATGAAGCATATTCTCAATAGATATGAAGAAGCCTCGGGGCAAGCTATTAACTATGAAAAGTCCGCTTTTCTTGTCAGTCCAAATGCTGATACTAAAGGAGAGGATTTCTTCCATAATGGGTGTTGAAGATAGCCTCAACACGGGTAACTACCTCGGTTTTCTATCTTTGGTGGTAAGGAAAAAGAATGAGGTATTTAGTTTTGTTAGAGATACAATATGGAAGAAGATGCAAGGTTAGAGCGGTAAGTTATTGTCTAGAGTGGGCCGAATTGTTTTGATTAAACCAGTGGCACAAGCTATGCCTTCTTTTTCCTTCTTCCTAATTCACTTTGTGAGGAGCTCCAATTTTTGATGAATTCTTTTTGGTGGGGGAAGAGATCGGAGAAAAAAAGGAGTTTGAATTGGCTTAGATATGACGAATTATGTGAAAGAAATGAGCATGAGGGTATGGGATTTTGGAACTTGGCTGCCTCCAATTTGGCCATACTTGCTAAACAAGGGTGGAGACTTATCAATGATCCGGAGTTGTTAGTTAGCAAGATTCTTAAACCTAGATATTACCCAAATTGAGATTGTCTTTCTTCACAGGTGGGTTTTAATCCGAGCTTTATGTAGGGAAGCATTTGGTCATCTAAAGAGGTTTCTTAAAAGGAAATCCTCAAGTTAGGATTGAAACTCAAGCGGAAAAGAACTATGAAGATCTTCGTGTATGCAATCTGTTTAAGTGAGGAAGTAAGGAATGGGATATGGAAATGATCAAAGCTTTGTTTACCAACCAAGATGCGGATGAGATTAGTAGAATTCCTCTTGGACAAGGCTATATTCCAAACAAAATTGTGTGGCATTTCAGCAACTCATGAGAGTATTGGTGAAATCCAGTTACCAAGTTGCTATGGATATGAGGAATAATGCTGATCTCTACCGAATTGCTAGGCCTTGGGGAAAGCTATGAAGGCTTGCGGTTCCACCTAAGTTAAACTTCTTGTGTGGCAAGCATGTAGAGATTGTTTACCCACCAAGGATAGGCTGGTTGACAAAAGTATTCAAATGCAAGATGTTTATGTATTATGTTCTCAAGAAGTCGAGACTTGCCATCACTATTTGGTGGATTGCCTATTTGCACGTAGCTGCTGGAACTTCACGGGTATGCAAATCCGGCATGTTGGGGCCAATTACTTTAGTGAGTGGTTCTTTCAATTACTTAATAGCATGAAGGCGGAGGAAGTTGCGAAAATTAGCTCGGTTGTGTGGGCTTTGTGGAAATATCGAAATGCTAAGCTGTGGAAGGGGGAGAATAAATCACCTATTTCAGTGATTAATATGGGTGTAAATTTTCTTTATCAATGGAAGGAGCCACAACACAAAGGAAATGATGGTAATGATAGAGGCAATGCTATCCACAAATGGAGACCACCATCGCCGGGTTGGAAGAAATGCAATTTGGATGCGACTATGTTTGAAGCTAACAGACAAATCGAGGAGGGATTGATTGATTTTATGTGATGAAGTTGGGGTTGTTGAATGTTGTGGTTTGTATCATATGGAAGCTCGGGTTCAAGTTAAAAGGCCTAAAGGTATGGGTTTGCGGTTTGGATTAAATTGGTTGGGGTCGAAGGGCTACTCTAATATTATCATTGAGATGGATTCCAGGTGTGTAGTCGAGGCATTGAGCAAAGTAGATGACAGCTCAGAATTTGAGGTGATTATTCATGATTGTAAGGAGTCGCTAAAGTGGGCTGTCAACTATACGGTTACATACATTAGTCGCTAAGCCAATGTTGCCACGCACACTCTAGCTCGTCGAGCACGGGACTTTCCTAGCGCATGTTTTTTATATTCTGCTCCTTTGTGGCTATATCATGTACTTATGATGGATTTAACTCATGATGATAATGAAAATTAAGCTTTTTTCCCCAAAACAAAAAAAAAAAAAAAGAAAAAGGAAAAAAATACATTACTATTATCACTTTAATTACATTTACTTGCCATTACCTACTTTAATCACCATTGTCCACTCAATACAAGCAAAAAGATTTTAATATACCCCTGTTCATTTATTCTGATTACATATTTGCCATTTTCATTTATTAGTACTAATTAATTTTAATTTTATTTTACTTTAAAAGTTTAAACCCATCCATTAATAATACATTGCTATTATCACTTTAACTAGATTCTCACTCGTACATTGTACGGAAAATACCAAAACAAATTATATATAAATATTATTACGTAAAATTGTGTGATGTATGATTAGCCCGTCATCCACTATTTTATTATAAAAATAGTTGTGAAAAAAAAGTGTTATACAAATCTAGGAATATTATTATTATGGGAACTAAGAAAACGAAGCATTTTAATTGAGTTAGATATTATATCACTATAGTCATTTTATAAATTATGAATATGTTAATTTTATACTCTCATACATGTACTTTTTTTATTAATTTTTTGAGTATATATGGCAATACTGAGACATACATATATATTCTCCATGATGGTAATATATAATTCAAATACGATCAAAAAATAAATAACCTAAAATGATAAGCACTATATACAATAATTAAATATAATTCATAAGGTAACAAAACAATTAGTTTAATCGAAATTGCAAAATACTTCGTTGTAGACTACATTTACAGTGGACTTACTCGGTCGACCATCATTGTTACATATCAATATCTTTAGCCCTCTTCGACTGGTGACTCTAGAAACACCAGTCGATTGCAATTTGAAGGCTTGATTGCAATTATGTATATGCAAATAAGTAAATGAAAGCAAAGATGTATGTAGGAATAAAATATATTTGATTAATAATCTTTTAGAATTCGAGCTTGGGCCGTGTACCCCGTGAGCCCCTCAAGCTTTGCCACATTGCAAGCTTGTTTTTCTTTTTCTTTTTAATAATAATAAATTTAAGTCTTGGGTTTAGTTTAATACGGTCAAACATGCTCTCTTAAGGCAGGAAGTATCACTCAGATGATGAAGAAATTTTATTTACGTACTTGGTAGTTCTTTTAGAAATTACATTTGTACACAGGAAAATTAATAATACATAATACACATTGTGCAGCCTATACAAACTAAAGGTTGCTACATGTAGTACATTTGACCTACAAACCAATTAAATAACAACATTGTAAAATGGAAAAATCTCAAATCCATAACTATTCTTACACGTATTAAAACCATGCTACACAAATTCAAACTAACAAAACGTACAAAGTGACCTAACTGCTAAGATTGATTAATTGGTTCATGAAAATCGAACCACAGCCATAGCATAGAAAGTAAAAAGTAAAACAATCCAATTGCACATTTTGTGCAACCTGCAATGAAGCTATCATAGTCAACAATAACAAACCAAAAACACAATGTATACACATTGTGATGAAGCCGTATTTTAAAATGATCACCTATGTTTACACAAGGTATTCAGTTTCTTTTTTTTTTTTTTTTTTGTTAATTGTGTAAACATCAGCCTTGTTTAAAATGATTTTGATGATATTTTCAACTCTTTGGTCCCAATACATTTGAAAAGGCTGCGAAACAATCAAAATTAGGATTAGAATTTATCATTAACTTCCAGTTGACTTCTACAAAGAAACTTCTCAAGTACTCATCCAATAATTAAAAAAACACACGGCATAACAGAGACCGACTAGGATGATCCAACCCGTGATATCAGTGTTCTAAAAAAGCAGGTGAAAAGCGTGAAAAAAAGCCTCACTTCGGCAAGAAGCGTGAAAAAAACAGGTCAACTCAAAGCGTTAACCAATTAATCAAAATTAAGTGCGATTAAGCGAGCTTAAACGTGGAAAAGCGTGCCTAGGAGGGGAAAAAGCACGCCTATGTATGAATTAAGCCACTTTTTAAAATTTTTTTCTTTTTTCTGTTTTATTTTTATTTTTACTGTTTGAGATCCAATTAAAATTAACCTGAAATTAAAAGGTTAATATAAATACCTAAAATATCCTAAAAATTGTAATTTACCAAATAAAGAATAACAGAAAAACAAAATATCAAAAAAGAGACGTAAAAGATGACTTATGTAAGAAAAATACAAACATTGTATTATGAAATATTAAATGAATATATTTACAATTTATGTATTTGTACATAACTAGTATATATTAATTTCAATTAACTATTAGTTTTATAATGATTCTAAAAAAAAAAAACGCTTTTTAAAGCCTAGTCACCGCTTATGCGTGCTTAAACTTACAATGCTTGAAATTTCAGGTCGACGATTTTCCACGCCTTACATTTTTCAAAACACTACGTGATATATAATATAACACAGGAATCAAGTCAACACAAAGCCAAAATTGCAAAGCAGCTTTGAGTTAGAGATTAAAAAAACAGCAAGAAAAAATAGGGACAGAGCTTAGAAAAATACCTCTTGATCAGCAAATAGGAACTCCATAGAATAATAGTCGTTTGGATTGTTACCACGGAACATACCACTTATGAACCACGCGCACAAGAAACGTCCACTTCAAGTGGCGATTGTAAACGTCCTTCAAGAGATTCCACAAAGGTCACCTCATTCTTCACCGCAAGGAAAAGAAAAAGTCTGAAATACCCCCTATTTTAGTAGTTTGGGCGGGAATTTTGCAGTACACACGTCACAGACTAATCTGCTTTAATGACATATATATATGTTACATTTACTTGTCATTACCAACTTTAATCACCATTGTCCACTCAATACAAGCAAAAGGTTTTTTAATAGCAATATTTAGTTCACCATTTTCATTTCTTTTATTTATATCCGACTATTACGGTTCCAATAGGTTTTATGGCTCCTTCACGCTCACACTGAGTCATTTGTTCTTCAGTTTTATTTGACGATTAATTGTTAATTAAGATTAAACTCCCATATTCTCACATTTATTTTCAAAATAATCAAACTCATTTATTATATAATGACCCAACAAATATGAAAAGTAGAGAAGAGTTGGTGGAACTACGACGAACCCTTTAGCATAACTCCTTAACATTCAAGAAATGATTAATAAATCATTTGAAGGTAAATATTAAAAAAAAAAAAAAAAAAAAAAGCCTTTTCTCAAGGATTGCTTAACTTGGAAGCAGAATGTCAATATAAAAGTAAATATGAGCGAGAAACATTTTTGGACAATTTCACCCTTGTTCATTTATTCTAATTGCATTTGCCCTTTTCATTTGGAGCCAATGGCGGCCGGAAATTGTAGCTAAAAGTGCTGCAATTTCTGATAGCACTGGGAGAAACTCCCCCCTTTTTGGCTGCCAGAAAAGTCTCTCTCTAGTGCTGTCAGAAATGACACCATACACCTCCTTTTCTTAAACACTAAAATATTTAGTTATTTGTATTTTACCATAATACCCTCAAATTTAACGGAACAATAAATAGTTTTCGTCTCAGAGACCTTAGATGTAACACTTTGGAGAGGTTGAGGACGCCCAAAAGGAAAATTAAAGATTGGAGATGTAATCGATAATAACTTGAAAAGTTGGGGACGTTAGGTGTAGTTAACCCATTAATTAAATATTTTGACACTACTTAGTTTTGCTTTCTTGGCATGTTTGGTAAACAGGAGATACGTTAGCTAGCAAAAGATAGAATTTATGAAGGAAAAAGTTCATAAGTTTTTATATATTACCTTCTTTTCAAGTATTATATTTATGGGACGTGAAACTTATAGTTGATTTTGGTATATGTTTTTTTGACACTTGATGACTGAAATTGGATGGTGGAGGTTAATTTATCTAACAATGAGATCACTATTGGAGCATTTAGCTAATAATTTTTTTTTTTTTAGGGTTTCCAATTTTCTTAAGTGGAGTAGTTTTAGGCTTTTAGCCTATATTTTGTGGTCGAATGCAGGCAACTGCATCATCTTGATTATTAACCTATGTATGGAAATAATGTTGGCAGGACTATTGCAGAATTTTGGCTTCTGAAATGTGGAAGGAGCTTGTGGAGAGCCAAAGCAATGCTTAAGGACATTTTCTCCAAGTATAAAGCCAGTGTAATTTTTTCTTTAGAAGTTTGAGTTTATTCTAACCATTTTTGCATATATGTAGTTAAAATGTTTAGAAATTCTCAAGGGAATAAAATATTGTATTATATAATCTTTGTAGCCCTAAAGTTAGAATCATTTCTGGATGTTAAACATTATATTATTTTTGTTTCTTAAAGTATTGTTATTCGTTTGCAGTTTTAAGATGTAAGTATTGTTCCAATTTTTGTTAAATTTCACAAGTGAGACATATACAGGCTTTTAACCTGAAGGAAAAGGGGATTGGGAGTTTGTGTCAATAGAATTATGCTACATGCATACCTTTTTTATGTGTTCAGAAACGTATGGACATTTTTTTTGTGTGAGAACTTTAATCTATTAAATTAAATTTAATCCATACAAGGTGTTAGATTGTTTAGAAAGGAGAAAAGCTATTAGAAAACCATCAGTTAGTTTGCTTTTCATCAATGTATTGTATTATTTTACAGCACACTGTTACAGTATTTTAATTTTGTTAAGCAAATACAATGTGACGCGATGGTAATATATATATATATATATATCTTTTTATGTGTTCCAGAAATGCGGGACAATTATATTGCAATTTCTAAAGTGTCTAGCCATTGAGAATTATAGACGTTGATTTTAATAAAGAGCACAAACCAATTTGAATTAATCCCTTCGTCCTGATATAGTCTATGTTCCCTTTTTGGGTATCCCAATTGTATAGTACTATTTATTTATTAAGAAGTCTAAAATTACATTATTTTACTAATTTATCATCATTTAATACTTAATTAAAACTATCAATTTTAAATTCTACCTACTAAATAAGGGTAAATTAGAAATACGTATTGCAAAACATATATTACCAACATAATTCTTAATCCACGTGAACTAACAAAATAGACTATATAATTGGGACAGATGGAGTATTTTATTTGCTAATGTCATTTATTTTGATCGAGTAATAATCTATTACCCATTATTATTCCTTAATCAGTGTTGTATCCCGTGCATAGCACGGGTAGAAAGAACTAGTTAATATTATAACTGACAAATTTAATAAAATAACAAATTTATTCATTTTTTTTGAGAAAAATAAAAAATTTATTCATAACTTATGTGAAAGTGAGAAAACATTCAGTACTCTAGGAGCACTGACCTCGGTGCTCCAGACTAACCCAAAACTCATATGTAGATTTTGGGGTCCCAATTTGTTATTTAATTTGGATTACAACAACCACACTTGTTTTTAATTAGTTAAGAGCACTGAGTACTCAGTGCTCCTGGAGCACTGAGGTTTTTTCTTGCGAAAGTTTTAGGGAGGGAGAAGGAGAAAAAAAGGGAAAAATCAAAAAACATGGAAGGTTAAAAGTTATGAATTGATTAAATTTATTTTTTGAGCACGAAGTGATTAAATTTAATTATTAATAAAAATAAAACTAATTAAATATTAAATAGGGGTATTAGTGTAAATTAGAAAAATAAGTAGGTCAAAAGTTTCCCACTTATTCCCCTTTTAATATATTGTAGATTGTATATGTAAATTAGTACTATTTAATTTTAACTAGATTTCCACCCGTAACGCACGGGTGGAGCTCTAAAGGAATTTCATACATAAAATATAACAAAATTGTTTTTGTTAGACTAAATGTCATAAAGAAACTAAAAAACACAATCTGTATAGAATTAATGTGCATAATACGTTTGCAAGTAGCATGCAATCAATTTTGTATTTTGATGACATAATTTTAAATTCTAGTTATTCGCCATCTCGTTGAACCAATAATTTTTTTTGTAAATTCTTATTTTTTATTTCCTTTAAAGAAAATAAAACCCGATAGCATAATTCTGTATTAGTTTCACACCCGTATATTTACAGACATACTACTTTCATGGACATATTATAGTGATAAAGTAAAATACAATGGAGTAGGAGAATATAAAATCATGAAATTATACAATTGAACAAAGTAAAATTGAAGTCCATTAGGAAAATATGATATATATATATATCTAATAAAAATGTAATATGTAGATAGAGTTTCAAAATAAAAATATTAAATTAAATAATTAAAAGGAAAAGTATAATAATAAGGAAAAGTATAATAATAATATTGAAATCTATATTCATATATTATCTATTTTCATGTAATTCAACTCTATTAGACAAATATGAGATATATATAACTAAAATGTTATATGTAGATAGAATCTCAAAATAAAAATATTAAATTAAATGATTAAAAGGAAAAATATAATAATAAAGAAAAGTAATATTGAAATTAAGATTGATAAATTATCTATTTTCATATAATTCAAACTCATTAGGCAAATGTAAGATATATCTAATCAAAATGTAATATATAGATAGAGTTTCAAAATAAAAATATTAATATAAATAATGAAAAGGAAAAATATAATAATTGAATAGATAATTTTTTATTAATTTTTATTTTTCATTTCTTTTAAAGGCATAAAACCCAATAGCATAATCTATATTAGTTTCACACACATGCATTTACAGACTACTATACTTCACACCCCGTATGTTTCATAGACATATTATGCTAAAAAAGTAAAATACAATATAGTAGGAGAACATAAAGCCATGAAATTATACAATCGGACAGAGTAAAATTGAAATTCATTTGGCAAATATGAGATATATCTAACCAAAATCTATTAAATTAATATGTAGATAGAGCCTCAAAATAAAAATATTAAATTATATATTTAAAAAGAAAAGTATAACAATAAGGAAAAATATAATAATAGAATAATGACGTCAGCAAGTTCGCTTTTTAAAGAAGTCAAACAATGAGCGGGAAAATTATTCTAATTATGCTTGACAATCAAATTGAGTCAGACAAATTCTACTTATATATATACATACATATATATATTTCATGAATATATTATACTGAGAAAGTGAAATACAATATAGTAAGAGAATATAGAATCATGAAATTATACAATCATACAAAATAAAATTGAAATATATTAGGCAAATATGAGATATATCTAACTAAAATGTAATATGTAGATAGGGTTCTAAAATAAAAATATTAAATTAATATAATAGAATCCCAGAATAAAAATATTAAATTAAATAATTAAAAGGAAAAGTATAACAATAAGAAAAAATATAATAATAAAATAATTACGTCAGCAAGTTGGCTTAAAAAAGCTAAGTAATGAGTGGGAAAATCATTTCTAATTTTGTCCGACAATCAAATTGAATCAGACAAACTCTACTTATATATATATAATTTTATTTTACTTTAAAAGTTTAAACCTAACCTATTAATAATACATTGCTATTATTACTTTAATTACATTTACTTGCCATTATTTACTTTAGTCACCATTGTCCACTCAATACAAACAAAAAGTTTTTAATAGCAACGTTAGTTCACTATTTTCATTTCTTTTATTTATATCTCACTATTAGAATTCCAATAGGTTTTATAGCTCATTCACACTCACACTGAGTCATTTATTCTTCAGTTTTATTACACGATTAATTGTCAATTAAGATTAAACTCTCATATTCTCACATTTATTTTCAAAATCATTTAGAGTGCGTTTGATTACAAGTATAAAATTTAGCCAGAAAGAAAATATTTTCAATTGAATTATCAGTAATTAAATTCCATAGAAAATAAATGAATAATTTTAGTTGGACAAAATAAGAGATCACAAGTTAGACAAAATGGACATGTGTCATGAGTAATCAGTGTTGATATACAAGTGATGTGATGTGAGTAAGATTGTGCCATGTGTCAATTTTGTTAGAATTTTTGTATAGATTTTTGTTCAAATAGCACTACTCAAAATAAATTGCAACGTGCTTGATTAGAAGTGAAATTCATAAGAAATAATATGAATTACCTAGAAAATAAAAAACCTAATTCCTAAGAAATAATATGAATTACCTAGAAAATAAAAAAGCTACACCCTATAGAAAAATGTGATCAGGTGACCAAAAGATGAAAAATATATTTTATAGAAAAAATATGAATCAAATACTATTGTAGAGATTTAAGTGAAAAATCTCATTTTCTATGAAAGATCCTTTCTAATCAAACACGAACTTCAACTCGTTACTCATTACTCACTGAACTTATAAACTTGTTACTCATTCATCACTAAACTTATAAAAGCGTTTCCATTTCATCACTAAGACGGAATCTGTTAGTTAAATTTAACAGAGGAGATAACGTCGCTTAATGGTGAAGTGACGTCACTTAACAATTCCGCCACGTGGCAAATGAAATACTTATATGGTCATTGAACTATTTAAGTTGTTATTGATTGATCACTGAACTTACCTTTAAGTTATTAATTCATCATTAAACTTTAATGTGCTACTAATTGGTCTCTAAACTTACCATTTAAGTTACTAAATTATCATTGAACTTTGACGTATTAAGCGTTAATACCTAAATTTGTAAAAATCAATTTATAACTTGTCGTTCGTTTCTCAAACTAATATTAATTTTTTTCTTTTTTAAAATATTACTTTTTTTGACCTATTAACCACATGTCATAAAATACCAATATTTTTCTCTCAATTATACTTTTTTCTTAGGTCGAAAGTTGATTCTAGTTCACTAAATTAATGTTAATTTTTTCTGAAACTAATATTAATTTTGATCACTCAAAATTTTGGTCACAACTTGTCGTGGGAAACAAACTAGAATCAATTTTAGACCTACTTAGAATCAAAACCTTGTGAACTAAAATTAATTTTTCACTTAAGAAAAAAAGTATAGTTAAGCAAAAAATACCGACATTTTGTGACACGTGGTTAATATGCAACAAAAATAAAGTACTATTGTAAAAAGAAAAAAATTAATATTAGTTTGGGAAACGAACGACAAGCTATAAATTGATTTATGAAAATCTAGGTATTAACCGGTAACACGCCAAAGTCTAATGATGATTTAGTAACTTAAATAGTAAGTGTAGTGACCAATTAGTAACACATTAAAGTTTAATGATGAATTAATAACTTAAAGATAAGTTTAGTGATCAATCAGTAACAACTTAAATAGTTCAATAACCATATAAGTATTTCACTTGCCACGTGGTGGAGTTGTTAAGCCACGTCACTTCACTGTTAAGCCACGTTATTTCCTCTGTTAAATTTAATTAACAGATTCTGTCTTAGTGATGAAATGGAAACGCTTTTATAAGTTCAGTGATGAATGAGTAATAAGTTTATAAGTTCAGTAAGTAATGAGTAATGAGTTGAAGTTCAGTGATAGTTTAGAAATAAAAGAGTAAGTTGAGTTACTAAAATAGTATTTAACTCACTATTGTAGAGATTTAAGTAAAAAATCTCATTTTCTATGAAAGACCCTTTCTAATTAAACAAGAAAAAATATGAATCAAACACCAAAAAAATAGAGATTTAGATGAAAAATTTCATTTTATATGGAAAATCTTTTCAAATCAAACAAACTTTTTTGTTATACAAAAAATGACCAACATATATGAAAAGTAAAGAAGAATCGGTGGAAGTAAGGCAAAGCTTTAGCACAACTCCTTAACAGCGAAGAAATGATCAATAAATCATTTGAAGGTAAATATATATAAAAAATAAAAAGGCCTTTTCTCAAGGATTGCTTAACTTGGAAGCAGAGTTTCAATATAAAACTGAGCGGTGACTTGTGAATTCTCGTAGCACCAGTTTCACGACTCTAGCGATTTTCCGGTAAGAAAAAGCACAGGAGATTATGTAGTTTATGATTTTCCAAACGTGGTTTTAAGCTTTATTTTCTGCTGTTTTGAGGGATTATCGTCTGTCGTAGTGTTAGATCTAGCTGGATCTGAGTTTTTAGTGCAAATCTGCTCCTGTTTTGTTTTCCGATGATTATATTCGATGATCAGATCTTAGATTTTTGTATTGAAGTTGTTTAAGGTTTTTGTTACTTGCTTTGTGACTATAATTTCTTTTTTTCCATTCTTGTACAGTTCTATTTCTCCTCATGCGTCGTCAAATGTTTATTTAAGTGCTCGTTTTTTCTTTCTTTCTTTATTTTGTTATTAGGATTTCATTATTTTTAATCTTCATTCTTTTATGCCTTTTTAACATTTCTGACTCACCGCATTATTTTGTTCTCACTACATTCTTCTTCTGTCTCTTTCCTTTTTATTTTTTCAGATTTCAACATTTTTTTATCATTTTTTTGTTGTTTGGTGGTGTTTTCCAAAATGACTAGATCCAATTTTTTTATTTTTTATTTTTTTATATCAATGTTGAAAATATATAAATTTTTCTAACAAAGTTATGAATTGTCTTGTGAGCGTATGTTTTGTTAAAAATTAAATTAAAAATTTTTATCCAATATCTCAAATTTGCTTTTAGTACTGTTTCATGGTCTGCATCAGTGGTAGACTATGAGGGGAAAGCTCTTGTACGGTGACCTGCTAAATCTTATGAGGCAATGTGATATGTTGCAAAAAAATTTCTTCGTGAAAACTTGATGTTTGGGAGTCTTTGATATAAAACATGTTTCTTCAAGGTTTCATTGAGGTTCGAGTCTGTGCAGTTTATATGGATGACTGTTGGATTTTTATTTTCATTTTTAAAATATCTCTAAAGGTTTATGTATGTGCATGTGTACTTCAAATGGTAGGAACATGGATCCCCATCTCATATATAACTGTTCTGCTCTGGTACCCATTCTTTTTTTGCTACTAAGATATTTCTGTGTTTGAACACGCAGAATGCATGATAACTCAAACACACAGGTTTGACTGTGCTAATATGTTTTTTAACATTAGCACTGTGTTTTTATTGTTACAGTTGGTTGTAGTGTGGTATTCATTTAATCTCGACAAGTATTGGAAATTGTAGTTTTGATTTTATCACTTTGTTCATTTTATTTGACATTCTGTCTACTTTGTTTTCTTATTAATTTTCTCGGGTTTTATATTCTAAATTATTGGAAATTGGAGTTCTGATGGTATTAATCACTTTGTTCTTACTATTAGACTTGTGTCTGCTTGTTCCGTAAATAATTTTCTTGAAGGGTGTTGTATTTATGTTTTTCTTTTTATTTTATTTTTCAAATTACATTTGACTTGCCATTTTTTTCTATTATTACAGCTGGTTGTGACGTGACATTTGTTTAATTACAGTGTCTAAGTACTGAAAATTGTGGTTCTGTTGGCATTGATCTGTTTTTCCCCATTGATACTTGCCGTCTACTTTATTAACTAATTAATTTTTTCCGGTGACGTTAAATTTGAGCCGTCTTGCGTTTACTTTCGGGTGGTTTTGTGTGATTCAACTTATTTCCAGGGCGGAAGCACATTTCTGTTTGTTGCTTTCACTGATGTTTGCCATCTTTTTTCATCTTTCCTATTAGCAAGAACTGTGTTATCAAAACCTTATTACTTAATAGGTACTTGATCTGACGACGCTGGTTATAATATGGTGAGGAAGAGACGAACTGAACTTCCTGGTGGAGGTGAAAGCTCGGAGTCTCAGGCATCTAGTGGACGTGGTGGTGCCCAGCGCTCACCGGCACAACAACAGCAGCAAGGTGGAGGAGGAAGAGGATGGGGACCACAGCGTGGAGGGTATGGTGGGCGTGGTGGGGGTGGCAGAACGCCTCCACAGCCTCATCATGGTGGGCCTCCGGATTATCAGCAAGGCCGAGGTGGTCCGCAATATCTGCAAGGAGGACCACCACCTCAGCTCCGTGGTGACATGGCTATTGGCCTCGGAACTGGGGCACCCACAGGTGGGCCATCCAGGCCACCTGCTCCCGAGCTGCACCAAGCTACGCAGGCTCCATATGATGCCACAGTGACCACCCAGCCACTGCGGTATAGTGCTCCAGCAGGCACTTATGTGGAGGCTGGCTCCTCTTCCCAATCTCCTGTGCCTTCAGAGGTGACAGAGCAGTTTCAGCAACTTGCAATTCAGTCTGAATCTGGTCCAAGCCAAGTAGAGCCACCTGCATCAAGCAAGTCAATGAGATTTCCTCTTCGCCCTGGAAAGGGCAGCACTGGTACCAGGTGTATAGTAAAGGCCAACCACTTTTTCGCTGAGCTGCCTGATAAGGATTTGCATCAGTATGATGTGAGATATTTTTTCCTGAGCTGTTTTTGATATATTTATATATTAATTTTTAATGCTGATATCTGACTTCCTAAAGTTTTTTGTTGTGTGTAAAGTACTAATTCCTCCTCCAATTAATAGGTATCCATCACTCCTGAAGTCACATCCCGTGTTGTCAACCGTGCTGTGATGGAGCAGTTAGTAAAGCTATACAGAGATTCGCATCTGGGAAAGAGACTTCCAGCCTATGACGGAAGAAAGAGTCTCTACACTGCTGGACCTCTACCTTTTGTCTCAAAGGAATTCAGAATCATGCTTGTTGACGAAGAAGATGGTCCAGGCGGTGTCAGGTGTCCTTTATATATCTAGTCTATAACGTTTGCCTGTTCAGGATGCTTCAATAAGTCTAATTCAATGAGTTTTTGTTTTTTATGTGCAGACGTGAGAGGGAATTCAGGGTTGTAATCAAATTCGCTGCCCGTGCTGATTTGCACCATTTGGGGATGTTTTTAGAAGGAAGGCAATCTCGATGCACCCCAAGAGGCTCTTCAAGTTTTGGACATTGTTTTGCGTGAATTGCCAACGAGTCGGTGCGTTTTACTGCTTTTATTCTTTTCATCAACATTATCAATTTCTCATTATTTGTGCTTTACCAAGGATGCATATGAAATTGGTTCTTCGAGAAGATGTTCTGTGAAATGTGATTTTTTTTTTAATTATATATATAGAATGTATGGCTAGAAAGTAGAATGGGGAAATGTGAAAAATGAAATTTTTACAAATGTAGGTTGAGAATATATTGGAACAAGAACTAATTATACCAAAATCAATTATACACCCTGAATTTGTGTTGCTTATAGGTATTGTCCTGTTGGTCGCTCATTTTATTCACCTCACTTGGGGAGAAGGCAGCCTCTTGGTGAAGGGCTGGAAAGTTGGCATGGTTTTTATCAGAGTATTCGCCCAACTCAGATGGGATTGTCACTGAATATTGGTAATCAAATCTTTCATTTGTTCTTATTTGTGAGAAATTCTTTCAACTGATGCAAGTATCTAAATTTTCTTGTTTTGCTTTTGGGAGAACTAGTTTCCAATGTTGGCTGATTCGTTTCCTCATGTTAACTGCTATGATTTCTTGCTTTCTGTTTGTAGATATGTCAATCACTGCTTTCATTGAGCCACTCCCTGTGATTGAGTTTGTCGCAAAGCTTCTGAATAGGGATGTTTCTGCCAGACCATTGTCTGACTCTGATCGTGTGAAGGTTATATTTTGTACTCTTTATATGTAATGATAGTTGGCTGCATTCAGGGGCGGAACCAGGGGGGTGCTCCTCTGGTCCCCGGCACAGCCCAAATTGGGAAAAAAATTTTTTTTAGCTTGTTAAAAATATATATATATTATATACTGGGTAATTAAGCTGTGTGTACTGTACGTCTCACTATTCCTGTGCACCCCTCCAACAACGCCTGGCTCCGCCCCTGGCTGCATTTATGGTTTAACTAAATTTTGAGTTAGAAATGTAGTTTGTTGTCAGCTATAATTTGAACTTGCATGCTTTATCTTCTTAAACTGAGTTTCAAAGTTGCAGTATATGCAAGTATGGACTGTTTGTACTTTTAATTGCTGACTGGGGTTCCAAAAGTTCATAATGATACACTGAAATTGGTTATGCATTATAATGAAGTCGACTTATGTCCGTTTGGTTAAAATTTCTTTTGGGCAAAGCACGGATAAACTGCTCCTCATCATATAGCTGAAAATTCCAAGTCCATTTTTTTTTTTTTTAAATTTTGAGGACGATGTTTTATTTTTGATCAGTTAATGTTTTAAGTCTCCTAATGCATATTGGGTTTTTATCTGATGCATGTATGTACCTTAGGAGGATAAAATCCTGTCACTGTCTAATTATGTGATCTTTACTTGAATTACAGATCAAAAAAGCACTGAGAGGAGTAAAAGTGGAGGTTACTCATAGGGGAAACATGCGCAGGAAATACCGCATCGCTGGTTTGACATCGCAAGCAACACGAGAACTGACGTAAGTATCAAAAGAGTTATTTTATAGCTTAAGTTATGACTTTTGCTTCCATGAACACATGGTTAACTCAAAATCTAAGTCACTCCTCTCTTAAATGAACTTGATATTGATTTGATTTGTAAAATATCCAAAATTATTTTCTCTTCAATTACAACTCACGTCGTCCTTACATGTGACTGGTGTTATAGTAGACTTACTATGAATATCATTTTGTAGTGTGCAATTGTCTAATATATTTATCCTTGGTCTTTTAAGTTTTCTCGTTGATGAAAGGGGCACAATGAAATCTGTGGTTGAATACTTTCAAGAGACCTATGGGTTTTTCATTCAGCATACTCAGTGGCCTTGCTTGCAAGTTGGAAATCAACAGAGGCCAAATTATCTGCCAATGGAGGTCGGTCTACTTGACTTTGTGATTAATTTACTAACTCGGTTTGTCATTCAACTTGGATATAGGTGTTGGACAAGAGCATAGCTTCATCCGGTAGACATGCTAATGTCAAAATTTGGGAGTTTCGTCAATGTTTCTATACTTTAGAAATGGAAACTTTGGACACATTGCTAAATGTAGTGGGATAATATCGTAATGTCCTAAAGATATTGATAGTATTAGGAGAGTCATAATAATGCATTCTGACAAACAATGCAGATGAATGTACTGAAAAGATGACATGAAAGAAGGATATTGTTATTTTGTTGGTAAATTATTGCTGTGCCTGGTGCATGGTACTTCTATATTTGTTAAGAGAGGAGAGTAGTGTCATACCAGGCAAAGTATCTTTGTCAACTTGACTGCCCAAGCCACAGGCATGGACTGAAGTATTTGAGTAACATTGTTAACTTAATTTATTAGATTACTGCACTAAAATTGATATATGGTCCAGGTATGCAAGATCGTAGAAGGCCAGAGGTACTCTAAGAGATTGAATAAGAAACAGATTACCGCACTCTTAAACGTGACACGTCAGCGTCCCTATGAAAGAGAGCATGATATTCTTCAGGTTGGTCTTTTTTATGGAAAAAAATGTTTTTCTGCTGCTTCAGTTTTATTTACAGTAATCTTGTTTCAGAGCTTGTTATTGATACAATAACCTATTAAGCTTTGTTTGGTGTGCGGTGATCGTGAAAAGAACCCAGTTATGTACAGATTCCATTTATAGTTATAGTTGATGCTGCTTTTCTTCCTTTTTTACCCTTTGTATTTATAGACAGTTAGATTTTCAATTCATGTACTTCATATTGAACCTCTGGTAGTTCATTACTTGTTTGTTACTGTTTTATTTGACATTGAACATAGTAGTTTATCATCATATCTAACAAATGATCTTCTCCAGTTTAATTGTCCACACCTCTTCCACTAATAGAGCATTTCTTGCCAGACCGTGCAACATAATGCGTATGCTGAGGACCCTTATGCTAAGGAATTTGGAATTAAGATTAGTGAGAATCTGGCACAAGTTGAAGCACGGATTTTGCCTGCTCCTTGGGTAAATGATAACCGTTTTATTTACTCCTGCTAAATTGATATGTTCTTGATCTCAATTCTTATATATTCTGTGATAATTCAGCTCAAATATCATGATTCGGGTAGGGAGAAAGATTGTTTGCCACAAGTTGGTCAGTGGAATATGATGAATAAGGTAACTGCCAGAGTCAGTTTCATGTAATCTGTCAAACATGATATTTTGGAGTTTGTATATCTGTACTTGATGAAAAACATGATTATTAGGTTGCCAAGTGGCATAAGGTCTTGTGGAGTTTGTACATATCTGCTTCTTCAAAAACTTCAATTCTACCTCTGATGCTATTAAATATTTCTGGAAATTTGATTATTGGGTTTGCTTCATGCAGCGGATGGTTAACGGTGGCACAGTCAATAATTGGATCTGTATTAATTTTTCTCGCAATGTGCAAGACAGTATGGCGTTCACTTTTTGTCGAGAACTTACTCAAATGTGTTATACTTCTGGCATGGTAATGCCATTGGAACTCTATTATGTCTCACGGTTTATTGTATAGCTTTATATTTCTCTTTGAGTTTACAGTTTGTGTACAGGCTTTCAACCCGGAGCCCCTCTTGCCAGTTGTGAGTGGCCGGCATGATCAGGTGGAAAGAGTCTTGAAAGCTAGGTTTCATGATGTCATGACAAAACTGCAGCCCCTTGGAAAAGACCTTGACTTGCTAATTGTTATTTTGCCTGATGAGAATGGCTCACTTTATGGTATGAAATATGAAC
>CAVNYN010275164.1:12811-30337 GCA_963692815.1 Nyctanthes arbor-tristis | reverse complement strand
CCCAAAAAAAAAAAAAAGAAAAAAGAAAAAGTGTCCCATCTAAATTCATGTCCTTATTAAGCTTTAATTGTTTTATAATCTTCTAACTCATATTCATGGGAAATCATATGGTTGGGATTTAGCATGCATAGTTCGCTGGTCTCTGTCGTAAAATCTGTTTTACATTGATTGATAAAACCGGTGTCTTTTGTTTCTTTTTTTAGAGTGAAGTAATCCAAAATTTTCCCCCGATATACAAGCTATTTTTTAGATCAGAAAGAAAGGGAATGTTGTGAGATTTATGAGAAGCCTTGCAGCTATATGTGTCTGAAAACTTCAGGAATGGAAATTAATTATCCACGTATGAACTACAGGGCAAATTTTCACGGATGTCGTTGGGAGCCCTTACTATGTTGCGCCTGAAGTGCTTCGCAAGCATTATGGACCCGAGGCAGACATATGGAGTGCTGGTGTCATTATTTATACCCTTCTTAGTGGTACACCTCCTTTTTGGGGTGGTAAGACAGAATTTCTTCCCCATGAGTTTGCATGTTTTTAAATTCACACATCCACGATCTCATGCTTTTTTCATCTTGTACAGAAACTGAGAAAGAAATATTTGAAGAGGTTTTGTATGGTGATCTTGACTTTTCATCAGATCCTTGGCCTAGAATATCTGAAAGTGCTAAAGACTTGGTGAAGAAAATGCTTGTAAGAGATCCTAGAATGAGGCTAACTGCTCATGAAGTTCTTTGTAAGTTGTTAGAACCAGATTTTACAATTTAATGATTACCCTTAGCCGAATTTCAAATTCACCAGTCATAATTTTGTAGAATCATTGTGATTTTTCTCGTTGGAATTGTTTTAACTGGAAATCTGATCTTGAAATATCAATATATAGTCATTTTTGTTGGCCTAAAGAATTCCAGGGTGAAATATATACTAACGCATAAAATGTCTCAAGACACTGAAAATTGTCAATGATCCATTGGGATCGATTGTTAGTTTTTAAGTGCAGGATTTCTTCATACATGTCCAGTTCATCACTTCAGTTTGAAACTATTTTACCTGCAGGTCACCCTTGGGTGCGGGTTGATGGAGTAGCTCCCAATAAGGCTCTCGATTCTGCAGTATTTAGTCGCTTGAAACAATTTTCAGCCATGAACAAGCTTAAAAGAATGGCTCTTCGGGTTTGTGTTTTCCAGAAGTATAATTATGTTTCCCAATCTTCTTTCAAATTTTTTGTGGTGACACTGACTGCATCAATTTTTTTGCCTTCAGATTATTGCAGAAAGTCTCTCCCAGGAAGAAATAGCTGGCCTAAAAGAAATGTTCAAAATGTTAGACACAGACAACAGTGGTCATATCACTTTTCAAGAACTCAAAGCTGGGCTAAAACGATTTGGAGCTAATCTTCACGAGTCCGAGATATATGATTTGTTGAAAGCCGTAAGTATTGTTTCAAAACTCTGGCTTCAGCAAGTTTGGTTAAAATGTATGAGCATACTCCAACAGAACTTTTTTCCTTTATGTTGTTTTTGGAACGGCACAAAACCACCTAAAGAGTTTCAAATGGTTTCAGAGCATATATAGCTTAGTGACCTGAAATCTAAAGCAAATACTCTTTCAGATTTGGTAATATATTTAAGGAAATAATATTACTGATTTTCATATTTACCATTTTCTTCAGAACTTTTCAACCCCGATTTTATGTTCCTCAGAACTTTTGATCTCAAATTTTATGTACATGTGGTGGTGACACTAAAATATTTTGATCTGTCAAACTTGTTAATGATGAAGGGATAAGGTTTTTTTTTTTTTTTTTTTCTACATTTAGGAACTAGATGAAGGGATGATTGTTTTGTTTATCTAATTCTAATAAGCTCTCTTCTAACTACAGGCAGATGTTGACAATAGTGGTACAATTGACTATGGCGAGTTCATCGCAGCAATGTTGCATCTGAACAAAATCGAGAAGGAAGATCATCTGTTTACAGCATTTTCCTACTTTGACAAAGACAGAAGTGGTTATATTACACGAGACGAGCTTCAAAAGGCTTGTGAAGAGTTTGGTATGGAGGATGTTCACTTGGAAGAAATGATCCAAGAAGCTGATCAGAACAATGTAAGTGATTCTACAAGTTGGTATACTTAAGCATATATACCTAAGTCGACCTCAGATATAAGTTGCAACATTACAACAAGTAGACATGTATTGAGGACCATCCCGGCCAGCCTAGACTACTAGTTCACTTTCTGGTTTTTAGTTATGCAAAAGGTCAAAAAATTTCAGCCCTCACCAGCCTGTGACCTTGGCCTTGAGTGCTCCTGGTCCTACTGTGACGGGCTTTTTACAGACACCGATTGGATGCACAAGGCTGGTCAGGATTAGATCAACTGTTCCTAGGCACAAAAGTCGAAAACCTGAAAACCCTACTGAGGGATTTTTACTTTCAGTTGTTTTGTTAACCCAAGACATATTTAGTATGTTCGACTGCACATTACTTCTTTCGAGTCGAAGTGGTCAACAGTACTGTTTAATGCCAAGTTTCTTCTTTCTTTTCCTGAAATGAATCCATGCACCAGGTTTCTTGCATTTACCAATTAATTAACAATTTCTTGTTTACTTTTCAGGACGGGAGGATAGATTACAGTGAATTTGTGGCCATGATGCATAAAGGAAATCCAGATTTGGGTAAGAAACCATTGCAAAATAATATTCATATTGGATTTAGGGAGGCAATGCCTGTCTGTTGACCTAAAAAAGTTTGATTCTTTTCTTTTCCTATGAAGTCATAATAATTTACACAAGTCCATTAAGCATTAAAGAGAGGTTTGGCATCAAGTTGTAAACTGGCAATTTCAAGAGAATTAATTAATTTATTTTAAAGGAAGAAGGGATTACCCTGTTTTGGGTGAACATGTTTCATTGCCTGAGTCTAGAAATGATTTCTCCTTGTAAAATATTTTACCTTCTTAATCGGGTTGAAATTTTTATTTCTCTAATATTGAATAATTCTTTTCTCGTTTGTTCAACTTTTGTTTATCAATGTATCGCTCGTATTCCATTTCAAGTTAAGCTAAATGGTATCCAGAAGCCGTATTTTGGGGTTCCAAATTTTCTATCTTTTGTTTTAGTGTACTTATAAGTGAGGTTTGGCCTCTTTCCATTTACCAAACAAAGAATGAAAGAATATAGTCAATGGAACCTTCAATTCTCTCTTCCAAACTAACAATTCCATGTGAGCCAGCTCACTAACTTTTCTGATGTGATTAAACAACAAAAAATTAAAGCATGCAAAATCATGATAAAAATTAATCTTAAAGTCCACATAACCAAACAATCATCTCTTTTCACTTCTATAATTGCTACTTATCTTGTCTTGTACCACGTTTAACTAATACCACTAAATTCTACTTGATTGTCAAATAACTTGCAGGCTGGACCAAGCTCTCTTATTTGACTCCATCAAATTAACTGTACTTTGAATCTTTCTATCTTCACAAAATTTTTATTTTTAATAAATATATAAGCTATGAATGAGACCGAGTCAGCTATAAATTCCAACTCATTTTCCACCCTCTAATCAAACACACCACTCTTTTGATTCTTCCTTGCTTTTAAGGAATGATGATATTACCAAATATATAAGTAATTCTCCACAAACAATTTTCTCAAATATCCACTTCTCAAACAATTATTTTATCCCTTTCAAAAAAAAAAATATATATATATATATATATTCACTTCTTATAAGTTCAATTTTAGGCACAAGAAACAACCAATTGCAAGTACAAGGGGGGTAACAGGCTCCATTATTCCTTGTAAATAAAGTCAACACAGTGAAATAAAGAATATAAAAAATCCAAAAAAAAAAAAAGACCCGAACCGTACACAAGATTATGTTCTTGCAAGGATGATATTTTATTTGTGCATACACAAACTTTAATACACAAGAAAAATTAAAAAAAGGAAAAAATGGACTTTATGTAATTACATCACTATTTATAACAAAATAACAAGAAAAATCCTTTTCCTGTTGTGGGTTCTGCTGCTGGATCCCTCCTCCCCCTTTATGATCTTCCTAAAAAAAACTGGCATTTTTTTGAAAATTAAACACAAGTTAAAAAATAATTCAATATTCATACTTTTATAAATGAAAATAATATTACATACATAAATAAATACACTCACCCTTTCTGCCTTTTCTTTTTTTTCATTTTATTTTTTTAATAAAAGATCTTTCTGAGTATAATAATTCAGTGACAGCTAGTGAAATGAGATTTCTGTCCAATGGCCCCAAGCATACTGCATGTCATTTCCATTAACCTTCCTGCATTTATGAGATCATAACACCAGAAAACAGTCAATTAAAAAAAAAAAAAAAAGATATTTCGTGTGCAGTGCTCGACTCAAAATTTTTAGCTTTTACTAAGTTGAACTGTTCAGTTCATCTTACCAAACATGACTTTAGAAATATGAAATATCTCAAGTTATGGTGATTTATTGCAAACTGCTAAGAATAAGTCAAAAGACAGGTTGTTCTCAACACAGAAGTAAAGAATAACAGAACATAAAGAAAATTCACAGCTAAGACTTGGCTGGAATTTTATGTCTCTCTCATATCATGAACCTATTAGCGAAACTTTTATATTAGTTGACTTATAAGTAAATAAGTACCCCCTAAATAATTTTTCTATCAACCAAAAGTTGGAAGCAAGTATGATAAACATTACCATCAAAATAACTCACTGCATCTAAAGGACCAAAAGAAAAAAGAATAATATTAGTTCAGTTGTCATTTCGATGTTACTCATTAAATAAATGAATTTCTCATGTATTTATGCATCTCCATTCATCCTCCAGTGTGGTGATACCAACTAGATCTCGAGTCTAGATAAACAGTATTTCTCAAAGAGAAAAAAAAAATGTTGGTTTTCTTGTTTTACGAAGATTCTTATCTTATATTTAGACCCTTGAACCTTTACTTTCTCCGATTCTATTTATTTAATTTAATTTTACCAACTCTGTAAGAAGGGTTCTTTGATGATGTTGACACAATGAAATGTCATCCATTTTACAAAATGCTTCACCGACACATTCCATTACCTAACATTCAGTACTTAAAAACATTTTGCCCAAAAGGCATGCTCAATTCTATTATCTTTTGGTTAATAAACCCAAGAAAATTTGTTTGAAAATAAGGGATGAAAGTGAAGTGTGTGATTACAACATGTTGCCTACTGAGTTCTCTCTTCAGAGTTACTTTGCTTGACCCGGTTAATTAACTCACTTTTTCTCCATGAAGTTTAGATGCCTATGGCTCGACCAATCCAAAAGCAGCTGAAATCTTGTTTATTATACAATCAGAGTATACCTAGTACCCTGCTTGATGACGCAGAAAAGGGAAGACGTAAAACTAAAATCTTGTACATTGTCTGATCGAGTTTTGTGGATTACCAATTACTAAACTTGTAGAATGTGCACTAGTGGATTGAACAAGACTAGAGGTGACAAGAAACCCACATTTAACATTTGTAACTAAAATTTGATCAACAATACAACAAACTAAGTCGAGTTCTCAATATATTCTTTGATTGACAAAAATTCAGTCAAGAAAAATCAAGCATCGGTTGAAGTTTTGCGCCAAAAATCCGTTAATTTTTTTGTCAAATCTATTGAAAGATCAAAAGGAACTAAACTCCTAAACTAAATTTAAACCCAGTTAGTAATTGCAGCAAAAATGAAATAATTCAACTCAATCCCATAATATAAATAATTGAATTTCTTTCACCAAAAGAACATACCTCTTCGGGGCTTTCCGATGACCTTTGCAACTGCGGCAGGTTTAGGCGCCGCCGCCTTATTTTCCTCCGGCGGCAACAAAACTCCATCAATCCCTTGAACAGAAATCCTCCCATCCGTGTAAATATCAGGGTCGAACAAATATGCAGAGCCTTCACCCTCTCCGAATTTCACCGATCCATCAGCCTCCTCTGCCACCACCTTGTGCGGCAGCCGGAGAGTATCGTACCGGATTTTCCCGAACCGCCGGACGGCGTTGTACATACTCTCCTCCGTTTGGTACTCCGGTATCAAGTGGTAATACATTATTTGCTCCGGCGCCCCTGGTTCACTCAACTGATCTGTCGTCAATTTCGCCATGGCCTCATCGTTCGGAGCTAAAACTGTAAGAACATATCCTTCGGAGACTAATCGTCCCATTTCCGATGCTAAGGAAGTGAGATTTACCAGAATATCAGCCATTTCGTTGTAACCGCCGTAATGTAGAAGAGTTTTGATGAAATCCTTCACCTGGCTCTCGCCGTCGAAGTGGTGGTGGGGCCCACCCGGGCCAGGAGCTGGCGCCGGGGCCAGAGATGGACCGGGTGCCATGGCGTCATAAATGGGTAGAACCGGCGGAGCCCCGGCGGGAACAGGGGCGGGCTTCTTTAGTCTATGGGTTCTCGGGTCAACTTCTGGTGCTCCTTCAGGAAGCACGGCGGAAATGGACCTCAAACTCCGGCGAGTATTGAAGTCTTGCTGAACGGATTTGGGGAGCTCTTCCGATCTCTCAATGCCGTGGATGATTCCGTCGGGTCGGGTGATATCGTCGGGTCTGATAATCTTCGCCATTCCCACTAGCTTTTCCCCATTTTTTCCAACAACCTGAAGGGTCTCACCGTTGGAGTCCGGGCACAAGCTGTTATGATTCCGGGGTTCATCCGCCGCCGACGGCCACTGAGTCGACTCAATGCGAGTGGGAATCATATGAAACAGAAGCAGATTCTGCAGAGATTTCAGATTCCCAGGCTCCAAAAGAAACCGCTTGAACTCGGGATCCAAATCCCTCTCCAGAGCCTCATTTTTGGGAGCAAAAATTGTAATATTATGCCTGGAAACAGCTTCTTCAAGGGTTTGCAGCAAAAGGGCTTTCTCCACGAGCTCTGATAACTCAGTGTAGTGTGAATCCAACAGGGCAACAAGAACTGAGTTGGAATTGATCTGGACCGAGTTGGTTGAACCTGCAACTGAGCTCTTGACTAATGGGTTTTGATTATCTTGCAATGCGGCAGCTGTGATAGCAAGAAAACTGAAAAATATACAGAAGAAGGAAGGGGATACGCCATAGATGTGAAAATCCATGGCTTCTTGAGGAACTTTACTTTCTCTCTCTAAAACACTTTCGATTCTCTCTCTATAACACCTTGGGTTTTCTCTGAAGAACGGTGTTTTTGGGAATGTGGACTTGATTGGCGAGGTGGGTTTGTGTTGTAGTGTTTGGTGGAAATCTTAAAGTAGGGGCAAAGGGTGGGTGAATTTTGAGGGTTAGGGGAAAAACATAAAATAAAATAAAAATGAAAAAGGTATTGCACTATTGCTTGGAGATTAAAAAGGTTAGATATATGTGTCCAAATGGGGTGGAATTAATGATTGTTTATGATTTTTTTCGGACAATAACTCGTTAGGAAAGGTTTTAGCTCATGCTTCTTTTTTATCAACACTTTATAGACGTAATAAAAGGAAATGGTTAAAGATGGAGCTATTATAAAGGAAGGATATGTCTAGTTGCTAGGTAAGTAAGATAGGAAAGTTTGAAAACGATATCGTATTATTTAAAGTAAATGAACGTCATTGATTTGTTGAAATGTAAGACGACATTTGATGGTTAAGATTACTATATCATTAACACATTTTAATTTTAATTCAAAGAGTTTTTGAATTGTGATTGTCAAGTTAGGCCAAGTTTTGGTCGCTAGGATAGAAATTTTTTTTTTTTTTTAAATGAAGTCTAATATAGTTTAGTGTTTGTATCAGTATGTGAATTGATATCTCATCACTTCCGAATGCTTAATTCTCATTAACATGTCTTAGTCAAGGTTCTATTTTATTTTCATTTTGATTGATATTGAATACCAACAAAGTTTATCAAAATTAAAGTTCCTTTGTGGATTTCGGAAAAAATGTCACTGCTCACAAAACCTAGTATTATAGTCTAATATCTAGGTTTATAAATAGGGGTAGCATAGAGGTTAAAAATGGGAAACCAGGTGGGAAAGAGACGTGGTGAAATTGAAGAAAAGGGACTAAAATGTAAATTGACGCTTTTAAGACTTCTAAGGTTCGGACAGCCTACGGCTATCGGCGGGGTCTGCTTGTAGTACCGGCTTAAGCCGCGCGCCGAATTTCTTTAAGTATTATTTTAAGTTTTACTTACCGTATTTGCCGTTTAGTTAGTGAAACTTGGAAAAAATCATGTTGCGATAAGAGTACCTTATACTTTGTACTTCAACTATTAGTTTTATGACATGTGGAATTTAATTGACCTACTTAACCAACAATTTAAGTTGAATGAATGATATTTAAACGATGTTAACTTGGTATTTACTTTCTTTCATTGTTTATCTTTGTCTTTTTTTTTTTTTGCTTTCTAATGCTCGTGTCTTCTAATTCTAGGCTTCTATGTATTTCTTCTATATTCTTTCCAATATTTTTGCATTGACTCGTAATTGTAATTTTCTATTTTTATACTATTTTGTTGGGCAAAATTATTATAAGACTCAACTATGTCAAAAAGAAAAAAATATGAATCCTAAATAAATGTAATTGGATTTTATAGTTATTTCCTCCGAGTACCATTGATTTAGATATGATCTATTTTACGAGATGATATCTCTTTTGGTTCATTCTATTATTGAATTCAAGTAATTATCTCGAGCCCTGTAAGTAAAAAAAAAAAAAAGGTAATTATCTTGAGCAAAACAAACAAGAGCATTTGGGAGTAAGTCAAATAGGAAATATATAGAAGACGTGAAGATGAGAGCATTAAATAAAGGAAATAAAAGATTAAAAAAGGAAAGGAAAAGAAAAAATAACTAAAGAAAGTAACTACTAAGTGAACACCGTTTAAGTGACACATCTATTCAATTTAAATTGTAGGTTAAGTGGGCCAATAAATATCACATGTCACAAGATTAATAGCTTGAATACGGAGTATACAGTATACTGTACCAAAATTTTTTTCCGTGAGACTCGGTGTGATTGATTTCTTGGACGCCACATCCTGTGGGTATTTATTTAGGTACCTTCTCGAATTTTATTTTCTTTTCCTTTGTGTCCAAAATATTTTTTTCTTTTTTCTTTTATTTTTCTCAGTTTAACGTAAAAACCAAATGTATCTGGCAAATAGTTTCCAAAGTAAATTAGTGTGTAAATTGTCATGTGATACTATTTTGCTAGTTCAACTTTTCTAAAAGTCTTTTTAAAATGAATGTGTTCGCCAAATATACACGCTAAAAATAAAAAAAGCTGATGGAATAAGTAAAGACGTTGATAGATTTATTTTTATTTTTTATTTTTTGGTAATGCGAATGTACAATGTTTATTTGAATGCAACATAGGCACAAATGTTTCTACACGTGATTGCTAATAAATTGTAAACTTAAAACAAAACATTCAAGACCTTTATTTGGAAGACATATGATGGTTGAATGTTTTTGCATGCCTTGTGTATTGTCCAAATGTTGACTTGGTAACGGAGAGGATGTAGGATATATGATTTTTTTTTAATTTTTTTTGGTTATATAATTCTCAATATTTAGTTGGATGATCAATTTTTTTTAAATAATAAATAAATCATTTTAAAGTGATGAACTCACGCGGTAATTCAAAGTGTGAAATTTAAAGTATACATTTTAAAATACCCATTAATAATAATAGTAATTTTAGTATACCTACAAATTGGCAATGGATAAATAAAACAAGAGATTCTTTTAAATTTTGCATGTCCCTTTAGTTGGTGGAATGGAATCATATGCTTATATTCGACTCATGTGTTGAGGGTTCTATAACATGTAATATGTATATTTTGACAGTAATTTTTATTACACTTTCAAGAAGTGATTAACGAAAGAGATTATTACAGCATCTTTCAAAATGCTAGAAAATTTTTGTACCATTTAAAGGATAGTGGTAGAAGATATTACGAAGAAGAGTTCGTAAAATTCTGAATTATAGTTACAAAATCAATAAAACATTATTGTTGACTTGCAAATATTTTGAGTGGGATGTCAATGGATGGTACCAAAACACACTAGATGCTTCCAAGTACTCACGCCCACCTGGTACGATGTACTCGAGCCAACCCTTTCTCAAAAAGCATTATTTGTGCATGTAGCGTGATACGTCGTTATAAGATTTTGCTACCAGTATTAGAATAAATAATATATCTATTCTAACAACTTTATGAAAAAGAATCCTGTTCGAACTTGAAACTTGCACAATATAGACATGATAAAAAAGTCAATTTTATTTAACACTTTACACAACTATTTTGGCTATTACAAAAACGAAAAATTTGATATATCTAGAGAAAATCTTGCTTCCTTTTTTAAATTTATTTTGAACTCGTATGACGAAAATACAGTTTGGAACTTTCACTTTGCTAAAAGTAACACCAATACGATCAAAAATAAAAACACTTGCGCTTGTTTGATTCTCATAATTTGATTATGGAAATTAAATTATGATGAATTGAAATGAGTGGTTGATATTTAATTAAAGCTTAAAATATATAACAACAATTAAATAGTTATAAAATTAATGATAAATAAAATTATAATTTAAAAGAAAAATGAGAATCAAACAAGCTCAAACTTTACAAAAAGGAGAACTGGGTTAAGCCGTAAGCTC
The DNA here is from genome assembly GCA_963692815.1 of Nyctanthes arbor-tristis. Classification (NCBI taxonomy): domain Eukaryota; kingdom Viridiplantae; phylum Streptophyta; class Magnoliopsida; order Lamiales; family Oleaceae; genus Nyctanthes; species Nyctanthes arbor-tristis. The sequence continues at coordinate 19,665 of CAVNYN010275164.1, read as the reverse complement.
CAAAAGAAGTCGCGGCTGAAGGAAAGAAGGCAAGTCGAGCTGGAAGGCAATCTGTCACTGTATAAGAGTGACCTCATCTCCACGCTAAGTTACGAAGGCCCACGTCCCTTTCATAGCGCGTGTGACGCGTGAAAGTAGATTTTGGGTCACACTAATGAGGACACCTCTCCTAATGGAAGATCTTTTGTCATCCTCCAAAAAAAAAAATTTGTTTTTTTTGTGACATTTCACGTTTCGAATCCTTGAACTTCACCTTTGGGCAAATAGCATATGGGGCCTAACTTTTATAACCTTTAACCCTCATAGCATCTCCAATGCAAAGTCAAAGTAAAATATTTTAAATGTATATGTGTCAAAGAATATTAATATTACATTCAAAAAATTCTCTAATACAACACTACCAATATTGTATATTTGTCAAATTATTATTAAAGATTTTGAAAAAAAGAAAAAGGAGATGACATTTTTCATGACAATGTCAAGTAGTTAATATGTTAAATCAGTATTTTTTTGCCAATTGTCAATTTAGTTCATGATTATGACTATGCATTAGAGATGCTCTCTGGTCCCTAACCTTTAGTTTCTAACAATCGAGGTCTCAAACTTTGTAAAAACTCGCAAATCGCAATATATATCATTTTAAAGGAAATATGTCAAAATAGTTAAAGATTTTTGTATTGGGTTACCAATATATTTATAAAGGTTGTAGACTTGATTTTCTAGACTTTTGAAAAGTGTGTTACCTTATTTATTATACAAATTAATCTTGAATTGACAAAATTACCATTCGTATGATAGTATGCCCTTGCTTGATATAGCTTTGAAAAGGTATAGGACCCTAACTGTTAGAAATGAAATGTTAAGGATCTGAGCTTAAAAGGTATAAATATCAGGAACCTCAAATAATATTTACCCATCACTTTCCGTACAACTTGTTATTGGCGTCGATAAATTTATTACTATTATTATGTATTGGTTTTTTCTGAAACTAATATTAATTTTGGTCACAAAATGTCGTGGGAAATGAACTAGAATCAATTCTTGACCTAAGAATCAAAATTTTGTGAACTAGAATCAATTTTCTACTTAAGGAAAAAGTATAGTTGAGCAAAAAGTACCGGTATTTTGTGACATGTGGTTAACATGCAAAAAAAAAAAAAGAAGTAATATTGTAAAAAAGAAAAAAAATTAATATTAGTTTGGGAAATGAACGACAAGTTATAAATTGATATAAGTATTAACGGGTAACACGTTAAAGTTTAATGATGGTTTAGCAACTGAAATGATAAGTTTAGTGACTAATTAGTAGCACATTAAAGTTTAATGATGAATTAATAATGTAAAGGTAAGTTCAGTGACCAATCAGTAAAAACTTAAATTGTTCGATGACTATATAAGTATTTTACTTGTCACGTGGTGAAACTGTTAAGCCACGCCATCTTCTCCATTAAATTTAACAAATATACTCTGTCTTAATGATGGATATGAAACACTTTTATAAGTTCAGTGATGAATGTGTAATACGTTTATAAGTTCAGCGAGTAAAGTTGTCTATAAAAGACGAAAACCAATCGACAGAGAAGACGACAAAAAGCAGAATTAGGAGATGAAGCGAAGTATGCCGTAGCAAATCTCCTTAAGATAGATTTCGCCCTCATTAACCAAAAGTGCACACGAAATACGGACGTTTATCTCCCACGATACAACGCTCCTTCTAAGATCGATACTGCACTTTTATACCAACCTTGATAGTCGAACCTTGACCGATAATACTCTTCGAATACTTGGAATACTTTTTAAAATAAAAGTGATGGATTTAGAAAGAAGAAGGAATAGAAGATATATTTCTGATGTTTTTAGAATCAAATAAAATGATTTCTAAGGGTCCATATATATAGACGTTAGAAAGACACATTTCCAAAAGACATGACTCTAATAAAGGTCACAACAGTTGGAATAATACATTATAAAAAGACACATCTTTAAAAGACATGATTTTTATAAAGGATACAACATTTGGAATAACGCTTTATAGAAAAGACACACCGGTTAGGAGATAACCATGCCTAAAAGTCACAATCATTCACTCATAAGACACGACTATTCGTCTAAAAAAATATTCTAGAACATTCTAGAATATTCTAATTTTTAATTCCAACTTTTACGAGTTTAAGCGATACATATGACATTAATTTCTCATTCACCCAAAATTGGTTTAGAAAAATTAATTAAAATAAAAAATAAAATTGGAATTAAAAATCCAATAACCAATTAATAATATCTGCTTAAACAATTGTCAAAGTGGTCAATACTGACTTTGCGTACCAATTTCCAACAATCCCCACATGAATGAAAATTAATGCAAAGACAAGACAATATTGAAGAGTATAGCTGATAGATAATGAATCAAGATAGGTAGCTTTTGCTTTGAACCTTCTTTAGTAAGAATCTACCGGACTCACTTGACTAATCAGTGAACGTAACGTTTTGAATTGTTAGCCGTTATTGTGAGTCTAGATAATAGACCAAACACATTATCTCTCACATCAGTCTTGGTTCTCTATTGTATTCATTATTTCGGCTCTGAACTACTTGGATTTTGTGAGTGCTTTAGAGAATTTGCCTAAGTATAAAATTCTCAGCGAACCAATCATGTTCACACTTACATAGGTGATGTACTATAAAAAGTACTCGACAATACCCTTCTTGTACATATTACAAGGCATAGTCATCATTAAAAGCATAGTTTATCTTTAACATTCTTTGTAGGTAGCACTTTTGCATCATAGAAATGGGAAGGAGTGTAAACATCCAAAGTGCTTCTCTTTGAGTTAATCATAACTAGTTTTCCTATTGAACCCAGTCCGTGGGATCTCCAGTCGCCAGGTTAGGTTTCCGTTAGGTTAACTCATCTTGTTTTAGGCTTTAACTCCATTTCCCTCGATGTGCAGTCTATTCTCTCTCTCGATAAACCTTTAGTAAACAGATCCGCTAGGTTATCTTTCAACTTAACAAAGTCAATAGATATCGTTCCATTTGAGAGTGACTGCTAAACGGTATTATGTCTCCAACATATTACCAAGACTGTCCATAGTTTCAAGACAAGTTATACCTTACATATGTAGCTAGTTATTACATATCACAATCCATATAACAGGTATACACTGTCTATATCTCTTTCTGCTTTAGTTAAAGTAATGACAGTATCCTCCACAAATCTGGAATACACTCGATTGAGTATTCATATAAGAAACTTCTCAAATTTCTTCATAATTTTATCTAAAGCTCTAGTGGTAATGATACGTCTTCAAATTTAGAATCGCTTAAAGAGAATTTTTAACACTTTATTGCACTATCGCACTCGACGCGTCGAATTCAAAACACGGTACCATATTCTCGTTTCAGTATAAAAGTGCAATGTCTATTCTCATTAATGGTAATACAACCACTACAATTCCAAGTAGAAGGTTTAGCATTAATATACTACTATCCGTTCAACTTTAAGTTGTCAATATCCAAATTTGAAGAAAGCAAGGCTACTCCCACAATTCATGAGTATCTCTAATTCAAGTTAGATACAATTTAACAAACTCTTGTCCCAACAATACAAACTCAACATTCTACAACAATATCACTATTGAGTTAATTGCTCTTTGGCAACTCTAGCATCCTCACTTGCTAGATCATCCATTTATTTCTACATGATGAACTCTATAATAGCACAAGACTTGTAAACAACCTTATAGCATTGCATGGTTGAGACTGGATTATGGTAGCATGCTAGCATCTCCAAGTTTGCTTGACAACCAGAAACGGCACCATTGTTAATCACTGTTCAATTGTTTGTTTGAATAGGTAAATCTATCATTAGATACTCATAACAATGGCCGTCATATATATCAATGAACCATTGCTAATCTTAGGTTTTATGGACCTTTAATTTGCATAGAATCAAACAAATAGCTTCCAATCGATGCAGTCGCCATAAGGAGAATTGGCAGAATCAATCATTAGTTAATGACCAATTACAATAATCAAACATGAAAGCAATGAGTTAGAGACTTCTAATGCACATAAAAGATTGATCAAATTAGTACATAGAGAATACGTTAGATGCATTTAAATATATGGTAAAAATATAATGATGCCTGATAATATATAAGCCGTCCATGGCAACAAGAAAACCAAGTCACTAGTATTGTCGGTTAAAAAACCTCTTGACTTAAGACACCCCGTCCGCATAAATGGCTCTCTCACTGAGAAACATGCATGCAAGGCAGAAACCGGAACACATGCTTCATCAGAATCATAATCACATATATTTATTAAATCAAGGTTTCTCACTATTTCATCAATTAATAAAATGCAACGTTATGGATCAAAAGCAGAATACTTTATGTCCAAATATAATGGAATCGGAATATAATCCCATGCACATGAAAAACATCTCAAATTGTTTTAAAAATAGAATAAAAACTGCACATAAAATCTGTCTTAAGATTGCTGTCTATAAACGACGAAAACTGATCGATAGAGAAGACAACAAAAAGCAGAATTAGGAGATGAAGCGAGGTATGCCGTAGCAAATCTCCTTAAGATAGATTTCGCCCTCATTAACCAAAAGTGCACACAAAATACAGACGTCTGTCTCCCAAGATACAATGCTCCTTCCAAGATCGATACCACACTTTTATACCAACCTTGACAGTCGAACCTTGACCGATAATACTCTTCGAATGCTTGGAATACTTTTTAAAATAAAAGGGATAGATTTAGAAAGAAGAAGGAATAGAAAATATATTTCTGACGTTTTCGAAATCAAATAAAATTATTTCTAGGGGTCCATATATATAGATGTTGGAAAGACACATCTCCAAAAGACATGACTCTAATAAAGGTCACAGCCGTTGAAATGATACATTATAAAAAGACACATTTTTAAAAGACATGACTATTATAAAGGTTACAACATTTGGAATAATGCTTTATAGAAAAGACACACCAGTTAGGAAATAACCATGCCTAAAAGTCACAATCATTCACTCATAAGACACGACTATTCGTCTAAAAAATATTTGAGAACATTCTAGAATATTCTCATTTTTAATTCCAACGTTTTACGAGTTTAAGCGATACATATGATATTAATTTCTCATTCACTCAAAATTGGTTTAGAAAAATTAATTAAAATACGAAATAAAATTGAAATTAATAATGAGAATATTTTAGAATATTTTTTAGATGAATAGCCGTGTCTTATGAGTGAATGTTTGTGACTTTTAGACGTGATTATTTCCTAACCGGTGTGTCTTTTCTATAAGGCATTATTCCAAATATTGTAACATTTATAAGAGTCATGTCTTTTCACGATATTTATTTCTATAATGTATTATTCCAACGGTTGTGACCTTTATTAGAGTCATATTTTTTGAAGATGTGTCTTTCTAACGTCTATATATAGGGACACTTAGAAATCATTTTATTCATTCCAAAAAACCATCAAAATGAATTCTGAATATTGATTATTCTCTCTTCTCTTTGTCTATTGAAAAGAATAATCAGATATTGGTTCGACTGTCAAAATTGATATAAAGTGCAATATCGACTTTGAAAGAAGCGTTGTATCTTGGGAGATAGACGTCCATAATTCCGTGTGCACTTATAGTTAACGGGGGCGAAATCTGTCTTAAGGAGATTTGCTTCGGCATACCTCGATTCATCTCCTAAATTTTTTTTTATTTCATCTTCTTTGTCGTTTGGTTATTTTGATTTCGTAAGTTATATTTTATTCACATATGCATGTAATGTCAAGATACGTTGTCTAAGAATATAATCTGCACATTATCCATGTATCTTATCCAACAAGTAATAGGTAATAAGTTGAAGTTCAGTAATATTTTAAAAACAAAAAGGTAATTTGAGTGACTAAAATGATATTTAACTCAATGTGGTACATCCCACGTGGTGGAGATTTTTTTTTCCTTTTCCTTTTTCTTGATGTGTTCTTTGTAGTTGTTATCTGAATTTGCGTGAGCTAAAATGTGTGGAACGGTTAATGAAATATTCATCCACAGCTTCATGCACGAATCGTTGTAGTTATAAATAAGAGCTTTTTTAAAAGTGTACAATATTAAAAAAGTATCGAGCAACAATAGAGGCACTACCTCATTGAAAAAATGACACATGTAAAACCATATGTGGTTTCACAGGTCATTTTTTTCATTGGAATTTGTGCTCCATAAAGGGCGTTCACGTTGGCTCCATAGAAAATAGGGAGATAAAATAAGGTAATATGTAAGATGTTAAGGGAGAAAAATAACTGCGTCATTGTATAGAATTTCAACTACGCTAAATTGGTAAAAGTTCCACGGATAATGTAATAAAATTTTAAGTTTTATAATGATGGGTGAAGCTTTATTTTTTTTCGTATTTATTTTAGTAAAGATAAAATGTGGAGGAAATTAACGTACAACTCCAAAAAAAACCTCCATTGTTATAATGTTATTGCTAAGTGCCGATCGATTTACGTATTATTATGTTGTCCGATGGGAATGTTCCTCTTGTTGTTACATGTCAATTAATTAGTACAATATATTATATCAACCAACTGGAGGGAGGACAAGGCTAAAGTATTTTTTATTTTTTATTTTTGATGAAAACAACGCTGTAGAGCCTACTGTTGTAAAAAGGTAAGAAACTATATTTAACTTCATATTTTTATAACTAGAAGACTAGAAGATGGATTCCATAAGGAGAAGCTCACATTGTTTCTATAGAAAAGTTGCAAAACTAATGTCTCAATAAATGCGGCAATAAATTGGAAGAAGTTGTAGCAATAACAAGATTTAATGCTT
>CAVNYN010275164.1:0-12791 GCA_963692815.1 Nyctanthes arbor-tristis | reverse complement strand
TATTTTTTATTTTTGATGAAAACAACGCTGTAGAGCCTACTGTTGTAAAAAGGTAAGAAACTATATTTAACTTCATATTTTTATAACTAGAAGACTAGAAGATGGATTCCATAAGGAGAAGCTCACATTGTTTCTATAGAAAAGTTGCAAAACTAATGTCTCAATAAATGCGGCAATAAATTGGAAGAAGTTGTAGCAATAACAAGATTTAATGCTTTCCCATACTGATAATGAGAGCTTGTTCTATGTTGCTTTGTATAAATCTCAAAAATTTTAAATTTCAATACCAATCACGTATTCTCTAGAAAAATCTTCACACCTCCCAATAATTTTCTTTTACATTTTCACAACACGTTATTTTAAAAAAATCAACTTTCATAAATCAATTTTACGTAACACTTCCACAGTTATAAATTCTTTCCTGAATTTTTGCTCGTTCATACCTCAATAGACAAATCAGTAAACTGAATGAAGTATCAGCGCGTTAGTAAAAAGGTGATCACATCTAAATATTTGTAGAATCCACCTTATAAATATATTTGATAGTAATGATAGTAAATATATTTGATATTTCCAAAATTTATTCAAGCGTGTAATCCGAATTCCAATAATTATACTCCCTCTGTCTCAAAAAGATATTCCTCTTTTTCATTTTTATCCGTCCCAAAATATATTTCCCTTTCCTAAATTATTTTTTTAGCTTTTTAATATACCCTCATTTACAGTGTATAGTAATCAGCAAAAGAGAACAACTCAAGTGAAATATTAAATAAGTCAAATGGTATATTAGCAAATATGTGTTAAATTATACATTTTTAATAACATTAAATGATGTTTTCTTAATCTATGGGAAAAACTAAAGGGGAATATCTTTGTGGGACGGAGGGAGTATACTTTAACACTGGGCGTTATGTGAAACAATGCATTTTGGCCAAAATCAATGTGTTATTTTAAAAAAAAAAAAAGAAAAAACTAATAGGTACATTAATCAGATAAAAGCATTGCAGAGGGAGACAACAGCTTGCTCAATCTAAAACTATTACAGGGATCAAATTCTTATCTTAAGTAACCAATTCATCTAAATCTAGTGGTCCTGTCCACTTATGCGCTATTTGAAGTGGAGTCGATGGTATTAATGAAGAAAGGAAAGCTAAAACCAAGTTTCACAAAACAATAGGCTACCCTTTTTATCACACTTGCGCTTCATCTTCATCAGCCTTGTCGTCATTATTATTTGGTGTTTTAATGGACTTTGGAGGTTTTCCTTTGTCCATAGCACGCAGCAAAGTTCTCCTGTCTCTTTCCCGTGCATTCTTGAACTTGATAGCCTCCTCTAGAGTCTTCTGCTCTGCCTCTACTTCTGAAATATCTCTTCCAACAGTGTTGTTGCACTTGGCACATATGCCATGCTCCTTAGCACAGCCATTGTGGTAAGCTTGGCGAACATTCCTCTTGGAGCACCTCTGGCACTTGGCGGGTTCAGTATTTTCCGTATTTGCGTTTCCATTCAATCTGCCCTTTACAGCGTAAACAGACACCGGTTACTTCAGAATAAGGCCTCAATTTCCCCCCTACTTCATTCAGTTTGGTTGATCTTGCGGCATTAGTCAGGTTTCCAGGCGTACTTGTTTTGGTGCTTGGCTGACCTTTCCTGCTCCCGCTGCCAAAATCAATGTGTAAAATTCACTGTCGGCTTCGCTGTTAATAGTTATTGTTGAGAAAATTTAAGACCTTGTTAGCATTTCGTCTTCAGAAACTGATCAAAGTTAAAGAAACCATAATTTAGACCGAAATTCTAAGTAAGTATTATTATATATTTATATTCATACACATTCCACATCTTACATTATCATCATCATTTTCAAAAACTTAACTAGTTCGATCACACTTTACTGTTGCCATAGTTTCTTCAGTTCGGTCTTCAGTTTAACCATCTCCTCCTCAACTTGGCTGGCTCTATCGACAGCATTCTGCTTCTCCTTGCAAACCTTGACAATCTCCTGCTCAACCTGGCCGGCTCTGTCAACAGCATTCTGCCTCTCCTTGCGAACCTCAACCATCTCCTGCTCGACTTGGCTGGTCCTGTTGATGGCATTCTGTTTCTCCTTGCGAAGCTTGTATATCTCTGCTCGAGCTTCATTTAGCTCTTTCCTCATTAGCCCCGAAGCAGACTCCTCCCCCTTCCTCCTCCACTCCTGCTTCAGGTCACAGAAGTCTTTCGAGTTCTTGAAAGATTCTATGGCAGTTGCAGCCTCAGCTTCCTTAATGGACACATCGGCCTTGAGCTTCTCCACCTCGGCCTCTAGACCAATCAGTTCTACCTGCAGCTTAAGTTTTGCCTGACCCGCTCCGGCGGCCCTCTTAACAGCATTTGCCTTTTCCCTGCGTAAAGCAGCCATCTCCATTCGGTCACGACCCAATTTTTCCATATTCTTCTTGTTCTCTATGCGTAGGAGATCAATCTCTCTTCGGGCGCTGTCTAGCTCTCTTATGGTCTTCCGGGTCTCCCCATTCAGGTCTGCCATTCGATGAGTATACTCCGCCATAAGAACAGTAGCCTTCATGAGATGGGAGACAGACGATTGCAGGACATTTCCGTCACTCTTGTTCAACAATTTCTCTGCCTCTCTCGTGCCAACAGATTTATTTATTGTTTTAGCAACGGTTGCCATATAGTTTGGAAGCATGTTCAGGGCCTCAGAACGAAATCCATCTCGGGTTACACCCTCCTTGGGAGGATCGGAGGCCTCTTCTACCTTGAGTTTCTTAGGGGAAGGATCAGAGAACAAAGGGGACACTGGCTTGGCCTTTTGGCCAGACTTGAGACTAGAAGACTGCAGCTCGTTTGGTGCCACTGACGACGATGCCCCAGCATTAGCACTGTCCACTCCCACAGGTGGCTGAAATGGGGTAAAAGCAACTAGTTAAATCAAATAGAAAATCAACAATAAACTATACAACAAGAAAATTCACTAATCCATATAGACTAACAGTTGCTGCGGATTTTGTTTTCTTCAACCAGCGCCTCCTCGAAATTTCTGTCATCCGGAACTGACTTCTACTGTAATGTGCCAACATTATTCCAGTAAAGAAAAGGAAAACAGTCAATCACAATGTCAATATTAACGAATCAACCAATGTGAAGCTAAAAATGTAAACGAGGGACATCATAAACAACCTGACAGGTTGTTTCAGCCTGATAGTCTGCGAACAGATTGGACAATTAGAGCTTCTCCCACACCTGTTTTAACGATCATTACACATAAAGTTCTTTCTAACTCAACTTTCATCAATCAATTCATATAAGAATCTAAAAATGGACAATTCATCAATTAGCAACTAGCGTAACATCTACTTGCCAAATTCTAATTATCCCAGGGTGGAGAACATAGCCTGTAGAAAACAAGAATAGCGCATAAAAGTAAGAAAGTTTCCATTTTAACTGGCTAACTCTTATAAGTAAAACTTTATTATTATGCTTATAGCCCAAAACATGCACAGGCAAATAAATACTCAAGCACAAGAAACACAGAGAGTACAAATAAGTAGGAATATTTAATTCCCCGTAGTGTTTGAATCTTAGGCAAATTATGGAGAAATTATTAATGAGTGGAGGGGATTTATAATCGAGGAGTACTCAAATCAATCGTTAATTTTGGGTATTTTCAATCAATTTCCCTAAGTAATGAGAATCAAACGGTAGCAACAATTAATGGTAATCTCTTTAAGAAAAATGAAGTTCCGGAAAGCACTTTACCCATCAAGAAGGCACTTAAGGTGGAACTCGTGCTTGCAATCCGCCTCCTGCAAAAACAATTAACAGAGCTCACAGAAGTTCAGCTTCAAAGTTGTCTACTTTCTGAAAGCAACTACCATAATAATAGCGCTGCTGAAAAAATTAAAAAAAAAAAAAAAAAAAGAAAAAAAAAACAGAAGGTATTTCACCGTGGAAGGATTGCGTTTACTGAAGGCGTCAAGGCATATACTACACGAATCATCAGAATCCCTCGCTAATTTTGTGCCGGAACCTTCCTCCCGGTCTTCATCCATTTTCAGGAACCCGCTGGAAAATGAGTGATGAACCCCGAGTTAATCCTTTGTGAAAAGTAGTAAAATGGGTGAATATCACATTGGTCTCCAGCTTTTGCCGTTGGTCTCTATTTTTTTTTTTAACATTAGGCCTCTAATATTTCATAAATTGACATACAAGGTCTTTAATGTGATAAAAATAACAATTATGCCCCTTACTCTTGAGATAATAATAATTAAAAAAAAAATATTTAACAATATATTTTCTAATATATCTTTTGATTTATTTAATATTTCACTTTAGTTATTCTTTATTATTGATTACTATGCACCATAAATGAGGATGTATTAGAAAACTAAAAAATTAGTTTAGGAAATGGAAATATAATTTGAGACGGATAAAAAATGAAAACAGAAATATCTTTTTGTGACAAATTGAGTATTAAAATGTCACATTGGTTGTTTTAAATAAAATCACTAAAAAGTATACTCAAGTCTAAGTGGACTCTATTATTGTCAAAATTTACTGGTCAAACTTTATTAAATAAATAAAATAAGAATTTTTCAAAAACATTAAATTCTAGCAAAATTTTAAGTTGTTGCTAAAGTTAACAAAGTTAACAACCCACCAGAAAGGTCTTTTTAACAACTTCTTTAATACTACTAGCCAATGCATATATTTTTTTGAATTGTTAACTAGCAATTTCACTAACAATCTAATTTAATATTGCTAATGTGAATACTCTTATGTAGGCGCTTTTCAGGTTCGCCTGTTCATAAATCATTTATATTTAAAAGAAGAAATGATTTTTATGGAAATAAATATTGAGAGAAGGAAGGAAGATGGTTGTGAGCAAGAGCAAACAAGCACCAATTGTAAAATTAGAATGCAATAAGAGAAAAAAGGAACGTGAAACAACACGAGAAGCAAGAATATCGATAAAGATGCAAAGACAACCATTTCTTTTCAAGTTGTAGAGGAGAAAGCCTCCCAACGTCCCATTTCATTCTTTTAGTTCTTATTTAAATTTATCATTAAATTTTTCTTTAACAATAACATACTTTTTTTTTTTTTGGTGGTACAATTAGGGAAACTTTGAGGAGTGTAAACAAAAACTTGAACCCAATACTTAGTCATAATAAGGGTGCTCTTTACTCCCACAACTATCACCCTTGGTTTATTATAATATACTACTCTTCCCTATTCCATAAATATAGACTTATAATCAATTTTTGTCCATCCCTCAAAGATAGATCACTTTCTTTTAAAGTATAATTGAAATATGTTAATTTTTTTATATTCCCTTAATTAATATGCATTATCATCAATAAAATAAAATTATTAAAACGAATTAATTTAGCAAACTAAATGATAAGGGTATATTATGAAAATACTTTAAATTTTATTCTTTCAACAATATTAATTGAGTTTTTCTTAATTTTTGTGCAATTTGAAATATATCTCTATCTTTGTGAGTCGAGAGAACTAATTAGTTACATCTCAAAATAATATTTTTAACTTCCCAATCCACGAGTCCATCCGCTAATTAACCATTTAACCGGTTCCTCCATTAACTTCTCTCTTAATTAACCATTTAACACCCTCTATGAGCACCTCTAATGTTATGAGGAAAATGTAAAGGCAAAAGGTGAGTCCAGATCAATCACCAAATATATAACACTGTATAATGTCATACGCTCATACAACGTATATTGGGCACAACACATGGAAAATCACAACCATATGACATGCCTCAATACACGGCATAGAGCTATATGACACCATACGTTACTTTACATTTGGCGCAAGATCATTTTCAAAAAAAAGTTAAGGGAGAAAATGTGGGGAAAAAGACTAATTATAGAGATACCTATTTATCAGACAAAAAAAAGTGACATACTTATTATATATTAGATGATTGTGGGGTCTTCGTATCCCTCAATTGCATATAAACAACTAATTTGTATTTACCAACTAACTTATGTCAGTTATTCATGTCAAATAAATATGTCTCCTTCAAATTATTTGGAAAAAGGTATTTGACCCCTCGTCTGGGTTTTTCCATTTCTAATTTGTCAGTTTTTACACTTGACATAATAATTAATAATTAATACTTCATCCGTCCCACAAAGATAGTTCGGTAGGTAATTTTACGTAGATTAAAGATTAGTAGGTAATGTGGTTAAAACATTTAATTTTACTTTATTTTTTCCATATATACCCTTGTGTCATTAATTATTTGAAATATTTTTAATGTATAGGTAGTTGAATAATAATAATTAATTAAGGGCACATACGAAACTGAAACATTAAATACATGTTAAATATGATAAGTAAACTATCTTTTTTAGACCAATAAAAATGAAATAGTGAACTATCTTTTTGAGAAGGAAGGAGTACTATATTAGTCAACTATGTAAAACATGTCATCTATTAATAAATTTTTGCTTTGAAGATAGTAAATAACGTGATGTGTTTAGATTTGTACTTAATGCTTGTTTGATTCTTATTATTCGTCCAAATTACTCTCTTTGTCCTAAAAAGATATTCTCTTTTTATTTTTCATACAAATTAAGAAAATTCAATTAATGTTGTTGAAAATGTACAATTTATGAATGTATTTTCTAATATACCCTTTGATTTATTTAATATTTCATTTTATATATTCTTTATTATTGATTATCAAGCACAATAAATAGGGGTACTTTAGAAAACTATAAAGTAAAATAAGGAAAGACGAATATAATTTGGGACAACCAAAAAAGGAATAAGGGAATATGTTTTTGGGGTGGAGGGTGTATTCTTTTACATACTATTGATTTCACAACTGTTCAATTACAGCTACATATTTGAAACATTTTTACATTTCTAATATACATTCTACCTCTTTTTTCATTATAATTTACCCAAATAATGAGAATCAAACAAGCATTTAGTATGGTGGGAAAAAAATTCAAATTTAATCCCCAGCACTAGAAATTATCTTAGCAAATCTATTGTTGAGGGGGAAAAAGTGAAGGAAATAATCATACAGGAGAAACCTAATTCTAAAGGGTTAATTACACTTAACGTTTCTAACTTTTCAAATAATTATCGATCACGTCTCTAACCTTTAATTTTCCTTTAATGCTTCATCAACCTTTAGTGAAATCCCCTTTTTAGTCCCTCTTGACGGAAAACGTCCATTTCGTCCGTTAATGATGGGGGCATTTTTGATAAAATATAAAAAAATAAATATTTTAACATATTTTAATTTAAAAAATTAAAAAAAGAGAGAAAAATCCCAACCAAGAGGCTACCAGAAAAATGGCTGTCATTTCCAGCCTCTTTGGGCGGTTTTCTGGCTGTAGGAAATGACTACTATTTCCGATAGTCAAAAGCAGAGGGAGTGCAGCTCGAGGGGAGGGTCTCTCCCTGTGCTGCTGGCACAGGGGGAGACTCCCTCTTCTGGTAGCCTCTTGGTGTTTTTTTTTTTTTTTTTTTTTTTTTTTTTTTTTTTTTAAGAGAGAGGAAGAGGCGGTGGGGAGTTCCTCATTTTTCATTTTTTTAAATTTTTTAAATTAAAAATGTTAAAATATTTATTTTTTATGTTTTTACCAAAAATATCCCGCCATTAATAGAGGAAATGGACGTTTTCCGTCAATATAGACTAAAAAGGGGATTTCACTACAGGTTGAGGATGCACAAAATGAAAAATTAAAAGTTGGGAACGTGATCGATAATTATTTGAAAGGCTGGAGACTTTAAGTGTAATTAATCCATTTCTAAATTATGTATGCATGGAAAAAATGGGTTTTTGAATAAAAGAACACTGAGGATTTCTATAGAACCAAATCTGGTTCCAAAGTTTGGAACCAGATCTGGTCATCCATGAGGCCGCATGTAATGACCTGTGCGGCCACAACAGGCCGCATGAGTCGCCTGGTAGAGCCGCATGCCTGGTGCAGTCGCACAGAAAATCTGTGCGGGGGCACAAAATTGGATGTGCCCCCGCACAGGTCATTACATACGGCCGCATGACCAGATTTGGTTCCAAATATTGGAACTAGATCTGGTTCTATAGAAATCCTTAAAGGACACTTGCAATTATTATAATTATTATGGTTAACATGAAATTTTACTTTTTACTTTTTATTTTTATTTTTTCCCCACATATTAAATTAAATTTAAAATAACTGGTTAAAGAGAGTAAACAAAATTACTCTCCCATTAACTTCTCTTCCCTAATTTACCATTTAACCTGCTCTCCTATTCATGAGTGTGATTTTGTTCACCCTCTTACCCGTAGAATCTTAACCCCAAATTAGAGGGGTTTGAAATTAATGAGTGAGAGGACGAAGCACCTTTCAGACTCCTTTTGTCTCCCAATTCTTTTAGTCTCCCCTTTTACTCTCTCTCCAACCTCTTGTAAATTATAATCCTCTTCACCAGACCTTTGCACAAAATATATTTTGAATTTTTTATCCTGCGAGTTTTCTTAATTGCATATGGTTTTTGCAATGATAAAGGGTGTTGAGGCGAATTCCTACTAATTAATAGAGAATCGGTAGTGGCGGTGATACACTGATACTGGAAGTTGACGACGAGATATGACCGTCTTTTGAAGCAGCTCCGGTAGGTGTAGAGGAATTGATGCCGTGGATGGCATCAATTTGTGCCCACCTAAAACTTGATACGACTGAAAACTCTCTCACAAATACATGTATAAAAATTTCCCACAGATCGGAAGACTTGATACGAGGGAAAACTCTCTCACAAATACCTGTATAAAAATTTTGAGGAACAGACAGGCTTCTTTGGTTTCCTCTCAGTTAACCATTTAACCCGCTCCCCCCATAACTCGTCTCTCCCAGTTACTTATCTCTCCTAATTAACTATCGAACTCCATTTAATGGGGTTAAGGTACCCCCCCATACAAAGGGGTAAACAAAATCGTTCTCAGCTTGTGGTGTCTTTAGCATTATTTGGTTGGGTAATATAGTCGTGCACAAAGCTTCCACCCGACTCAAAATTTACTAAAAACAATGTAACGACGGGCGAGTGATTTCTAGATTGGACAATTAACTTGATCGATAGAGCCCAACAAAGCAAGAAGCTTCTAACCATCATCACAGGCCAAAATTTCCTAAATTTTCACCATTGCTCAATTATACCAACTGCTAACAATCTTTGTTTAGGAACACCAACGCTTGGTCTTCAGGAGCTACAGACCTCTTCGGCTGCATTCCCTTCACCTTCATCTTCGTCATCAGTCTCAACAAAGCAGCTTAGGTCCCACTCAGGATGTTCCTGCTTGATGGCATCATACAGAGCACGAGCCCCTGTCTGGTATGCTTCTTCTTGCTGAATCTTGAACTCCTCTGAGTTCTTGAAAGATTCGACCACCTTAACTGCCTCAGTTTCCTTGACAGCTACCTCAGACTTAAGCTTCTCCATCTCAGCTTCTAGGGTCCTCATTTTCTTCAGCTCGTCCTTCAGCTTAATATTAGTTTGCCAGGCTCTGTTGGCACTCCTAGAGGTATTCGTTTGACTCCTGATTAGGGTGCCTATCTCATTTTGAGCATCACCGAGCTCTTCCCTTATATTCTCCTTCTCCCTACGAAGCTCAGCCAATTCTGTTTGCATGCTTCCCAGCTCCTCCCAGCTCTTCTCCTTCTCCCTACAAAGGACAGCTATCTCTGTTCGAGTGCTGGCCAGATCTTCCCTGTGCTTCTCCCTCTCCCTTTGAAGCACAGTTATCTCTGTTTGAGCATCGACCAGCTCCTTCCTCATGTTTGCCTTATCTCTGTGGAGGTCGGCAATCTCTGCTCGAGCAGCATCCAGCTCTTCCATGGTCTTGTGGCTTCCCTTGTTCTGATCAATCATCCGATGCGTGTGCTCCACCATAAGGATGGCGGCCTTCATGAAATGGGACACATGTGAACTGAAGACCTCCTCATCACTCTTCCTCACCAGCCTCTCAGCCTCTCTAGTGCCAACATATTTATTCATTGCGTCGACATGAGAGGCAATGAAGTCTGGAAGCATGTTCAAAGCCTCGAGGGATACATCCTCAGCAGATTCAAATGTCAGCGTCTTCCCTGTTTCTGTCTTCTGTTTCTTAGGGAGAGGTGGGGAGGGGGGAGAGGACACTGCCTTCAACTTTTCAGCAGGGTTGAGATGAGAGGACCACATCTTGTTGGGTGCCATCGATGATGCCCCCACACTGCCCCTTCCAGGCCTAGGAGGAGGAAGCCTAAATTTTTCCTGTCCTGCATCGGCAACACAGTTTGTTGGGAACTAAAGTTTCTTCACCTTGGTCAAAAGAAAAGAAGAGTCTACCAAAGACCTCTATTCTGCTCTACCCTTCTGAGCAATCCATGGCTGTCATAATAGGAAAAGATGATCATCAATCAAAGCGGAAGCAATCAGAAATCAATATCATTTACACAAATTAAAACCAGATAATAGAAACCAACCTGACAGGATCCTTTGGACTGAGATGATGTGCACACAATGGACAAATAGAGCTTCTCCCAGACCTATTTAAAATATCAGAGGTTTCAAAATACTTCCATCTCAACCATAAGGCCCTACTTTAACAATATCCTTGGACACTGGACTCATATAATTCAGCATTATATACAGATTCAATAGCATGCTAATGCTGCGAAACTGACAGGACTTCTCAAAAATTAGTCTACCATCCAACATCAATCTTTTTTCACATAATCACATACTAGGATCTAAAAGATAACATGCATCCATATCATATAAGTACAACCAAAAACATGATAATTTCTTCCCAATAAATCCAAATAAAAGTTCTGCTTACATAGACTTAGAAAATAGAATCTAGGATAAAACATTGATTCCATTTTGCTATGCATTGACAAATTTGCACAAATTATTCTCAAGTAACCCCTGCAAATATAATGGTCACAACAATTCTAGCGAACATAGTTCCCTATATAGCTTAAACAGCTACATTGTTATTTGGCAAAGAGTAATTTCTCTCTTTTCTTGCTTTAAATTTGGCAACTAATGTACAGAGTGGATTTTAAATGACTTTCAATACACTCTGGCAGCTGGCTCCAGTGCTACACAAGCCTTCCAAGTTAGATGTCATGTTTATGATCTTTCATGCCTAACATTAAATCAAGTGCATATTAGAAAGCATTCAATATAATTGGCTTATTAGCAGTAAACGACGTGCATGCACAAAGAGGAGAAACCGTTCTCTTTTTTGTTGACAAACAGAAAGTAAAAGAAATTTATGAGCGGTTTTCTTTCTTTTAGCCTCAGTAATATGGTTGGTGATGCTTGTTGGCGGCCGTGCAATATCAATCAAGTGCTATACATCTATTTGATTGCTTTAAAAAGAAAGCAACCTCTTTAAGCACTAGGAAGAAAAGAATAGAGACGCATTCATCTCGTAATTGCCAATCAAATGTTAAATCAACTTCTCTGATCATTCTTTTCAGCAGATACTAACACTAACAGTGGTCATAGTGATATATTTACCAGATTCCAGCAAATTGTTCTGCACTGATTCTCCCTTTCTGTCTCCGTTCTATACCACCAGCACATAGAAGTATTAAGAAAATGCACACTTTCATAGATGATAACTAAAGCATAACATCTCATTGTCAAATTTTGATGACCAAACTACAAATAGCTTTATGGGTACATGCCAAGAGACTGTTAAACAGGGAATATGACCGCACTGTTACTGTATATCATAGGGAGAGTCAAACATATAATTTGGAAATTGGAAAAGGATAGATCAATATCAGAAGGAGATAATGTAACCCAATATGAAACCCGTGCATTTGTTGCATAATTGTTCAACATCCGTCTTACTCTTATTCTAGTCTAACTTAAAAGTAACTTTTACTTATTTTGAGATTTTAAGTTTAGCCCCCCCAAAAAACTGCACCTGGAGAGTCAAATTACACTGCCTCGCCAGACAAAAAAGACTCACTACGATTAAGAAGTTAAAAGAGTGATGATAGAATTCAATGGAAGTACAACAGAAGTTAGTCACTTTGTCAATCAGAGAGTACAAAGATAAAAGACAATCTTGATAGCGAAGAGAGCAAGATGCATGCAAAAGTGAAGTATTTACTTTACTTATGAACTTCTTTATATGGAAAAAAAATGCAAAGCTTAAAAGCGCTTACCATTCAAGAATGCACTTATGATGAAACTCATGCTTGCAATTCATCACCTGCAATTCATTATTCATATGATTTCACAAATATAAGATTAAAAAAACCGCTTATTGCAATTATTTTAATCCAAAGAAAAATCAGTTACCGTTGAAGGATTGCTTTCACAGAAGCCCTCAAGACATATGCCACATTGATCATCAATAGCTGCCTCTCGAATCCCGCATTCTGCAAACTTCATAGATTAGTTAATCGATTGAACCCTAAACGACCAAGAAAAGTAAAGAAACTACGAAAGAGGCCTATCTTTTTTTTTTCTTAATTTAAAATTCGCAATTTTACATGACCCTCACTGGAAAACTTATCGTTTGTAGAAACTAAAAAGTAACCTTTAAACTTCTCTCTCTCTCTCTCTCTCTCTCTCTCTCTCTCTCTCCCTTCCCCCCTGCCTCCCTCCCTTTTTCCTTTTTTTTTTTTTGGTAAATTGATGTAAATGTCCTCAACTTTTATATTTATTTGTTCTTTCATTCAAATACATATATATCTTATCTAATCATTATTTAATAAAATTTTATTATAATTGAAATTAATTTTTAAACTAATATCATGTA
>CAVNYN010275161.1:0-14964 GCA_963692815.1 Nyctanthes arbor-tristis | reverse complement strand
CCTACACTCTTTCCCACACGACGCTCTTCCGATCTAACGATGTATCAACTACCAAGCCCCCGATCCTTCCGGTTGCTCGACGAAATGCCTGACCCATTTTTCCTAAATTTAAACCCTCCGTTTACCTCTGCAGATAAATGGATATGTGGGTATGAAAATATGTATACGGATGTTTGAAACTACAAATTAAGAAGAAAAGAATCTGGAATTTCCGGTCATACGTTTTTAGCAAATTTGGAAATCTTGAAATTGGAATTCATTAATGGAGGGCTTGGTGGAACAGCAACAGAGTCACCTGTGAAGAAGATGAAAATTAATTGATTGGGCCATGTCTACTTATTTGGGCCGAAATTCTATTATAACAGGCCAGGCCCACTCCTTCAATCCAATCGATTAGGAATCTTTTGATATAAGCCCCTATTTAAAAATAAATTAGTGAAGTTGGAAACCATTTGTTCAGGAATAATGTCATTTTTCTAAATTAGAGGACAGTCTCCAGTTTAGTTAGTATTTTCTTATTAAATATTGACTATATGAATGTCTCTGTGTATTTACAATTGTCCATCAATCTCTCAATGTAAAATGACAAATAGACTGAAAATCAGTCTCCCAGTTTATATAAACAGCACTACTTATTGTTTAGTACTATGTATTTTACGAATATCTTAAGCAATATTAGGTTATATTTTTTTGTGTGTCTATTCCATATGATCAAGATGTCGTGTCATTGACTGGTCTATGAATTTCGACCATTCAAGTCTCATAACACAATACTCTCACACAATAACAACGTATGAAGAAACTTTCTGTCTAGTTTGTTATTCTTGTCATCACATTGTTAGTGTTTGAAAGTGTCAAAAGCTCATTAATATTCATCTTTTCTTTTAGCAATTTACCAACATCTCATTGATAATACTATATATCTATTTCATTTCGTATCCACTTTCTATTCAAACATTGAATTACATATATCAAGATAATTTACTTATAATTTATTATAATTTATTATGATATATAAATAATTCAGTAGGAGTGAACAACAAGTAAACACGAAATGAGATATATGTTTTGACATTATCCATAGGCGGCGATTAGCATTAGCTAGGAGATCAGTAAATGTTGACTAGGTGATTTAATTTCCTTTGTGGCCAATAATTTGTGCCCATGCTTTATGCACTTTTTGAAAATGTGAGCCTTTTTAACAATAGCATTTTTAGCCCCTACCATCAAGTTGAATGCCTCGATTAGTAGTTGTCTTATCCATACCTATATGATTACATCGAAAATTTGATAAGTTTTGATAGTGCTTCTCTACTCAAACTCTTTTTCAAAAGGTTTTAGAAAGATACTTCTTATGAAAAATTTTAAAAACCTCGTGAAAGTTTTATATCAGAACATCTTTCCTCATGTGGCGCGTGTATTCATACACGCCACAAGGGGAGAGTCCGTGAGGTTTTTCCAGAAAGGGACTCCCAATTTTGTATTGTTGTTGAAGTTTACTATCAATCTACATGACAATATATAATAAGTGCTTGTTCTCTCTAAATTTTTAATATCAATCACATATTTCTACTTTTGACGTTTTCTTATTCCCTTATCTACCAAACGACCACACATCCTTTTCAGAAAGAGTAATGTTGTATATAAAACATCATTAGTGCTCAATACAGTTCAAGTGTATGTGCGCATGTCTTTAACTCCACTTATCATTTAATATCATATATATTGCCACATAAATTAGTGGAGAGTACTAGTAGTGCAACGTAATATTATTATTTTAAAAATCACTGTTTATTTAACCTATAGAGAAATCACTTTTTATTTAACCTACAGAGAACAAACTTTAAGATATAGATATGCATGGCTCCGTTAACAGAAATTTATTGTGTAGACTAATACTTAACACTAGCACAGCGTTATGCTATGCTTTTTTGCACTTATCCCGCCACATGTCAAAAGAGGGAGACTTGAGGGCTTTTGGACCGCTTTTTTAATGTCACTTTTAAAAGTTGGTCTGTCTCCACTTATTTTCCCTTAACTCAAATTAGTTCAAGAAAATGACCAAATTTTTTGTTTGCTTTGGACACCTTGAATTCTCTCAACAAGTTCTCAAATGTTGACCCATTGGAGCAATTATTTGTCATCTCACTCTTTAGATGCATGCATGTAGACTTGTAGTGATGTCAATTAAATCAGACATCTGCACCTGTCGACTATCATAATATTGACTTATTGGAAACCATTATTCATTCATCTAAAATAGGATTGGACTACCCAAGCTCTAGACAATGACTAGAACAAGCGACCCACCAAGGTTAACCGGCACGTTAGGCCTTCATCAGGGTGCATGCCTCTAAAACATCGTAACATTTAAAATTTAGATTTGTTAGCTATAGCGTTCAATGAAAATATAAGATCGAATCAAGTTGATCAATATGATTATGTAAAGAGCGAGTAGAATGCTATGCACAAAAAGTTCATAGCTTTCACATATATGTCATTTGTACATTTGTAGATCGACTATGTACCATGCATTGTCTGATAGCTATAAAATCAAATGCACCACTACATACCGTCAGATATTTACGTTTACTTTTGAGCAATTCTATTGCTCGTGGTCATTGAAAGACTTCCATTAAAAATTTTCACGGAAGGTGAAACCTGAATGTCCATTATGGTCATTGAAAGACTTCCATTAAAAATTTTCACAGAAGGTGAAACCTGAGTTACATTCGGTGTATAGATCCCATTATCAAATCTAGTTTAGTATGCTTGCTTGGGGGGCCTTGAGAGCTTTAGTTCATGGAAAGAAAGAACAAAGAGAGTGACGACGAATATCACTTGAAATGGTCTACAAAAATGGAGACATCAAATTAGTTGCAATATGGAGGAATATTGGCCCCTACTAGGCACCACTCATTTCCCTCTCAAATTTGTACGTAGAGAAAACCAAATTCTCTACTTATAAATGTTACTTACTATCCCTTTAAATTTGGTTCAATTTTTCTTGATTTTCCAACCTTTATCCACCGTTCAATATTTCAAACAAACATGAATTAAAGTGACTAGTCATTGTGCACATGTAACTAACAAATTAGGGATTCTAGATAGGCCGCAAAGTATATAAAGAATTAGTTCAAACTCAACTACTATTTGCACTTCTTTCTCGCGGGTTGTCCAAGTTGCGCAATCTTTCTTTTTTTGTCGGGTTTGAGACTGATTATGAAAAGGACATGGCGAGGTTAACTACGTTGTTTTACAATTATCCTGTCTAGTCCAATCCAGTATTGTGTAGACCAAATGTACTTACCATGCCATGTTTGATAAGGAAGCATGCACTTGATAGGATTTAACATGGACAACTTGCCATAGTGTTTAATTTCTCTAAAGTATCTATGTCTTGTTTCTGTTTGCGTCAATGATCTACTGTGACCTTTTGGAAAGAAGCTAGAAACCTTTTTCAGTGAGGTGGTTGGATATGTTGAAGATATAAATTAATAACAAAAAAATGGCCCTTGACCTAGAGGTCAATTTAAGCTTTCAGATTGAGTAGTCTCAGGATAATAATAAACTACATTACGGAAAGAGAAGTTAAATGTCATACCTCATACCTGATATGACATGTCTGATAGTGCATTTGATGTTATTCACTACATATCGATCGCATTGCTGTCCACAATTGTGCAGATCCAATTTTAACTCCATAAAACTTCCATCAAAATTAGCATCAAGAATAAGAAATTAACGAGTCTTTAGTTACAAAGTTAATTTGCTAAATTAAGCAAAATATATGAGCTGCTTATATTATAGAAAAGTACCTGATTAACAATCTAATGGCTGAACTTTCAGAAAAAAAAAAAAAAAAATCTAATGACTGAATGTGTAGTCACTTCATTTAATCTAATGCTAAAATATTTAAGCATTAATTAGATGGTCTAATTATAAATTATTAAGTTTGCAACTGCATGCACTAATGAAATTCTTTAAAAAGTCGCAAATTTGGCCCTACCATATATTCAAACACTTATTGGGTTCTTGCCTATATATATTGGCATTGTCCAACTTGAGAATATATACAAGTTATACGCATCAAATTATCTTTCACTTCTAAGCAATTCTTTCGCACTTCCAAATTTTGGCTAAAATGGTTCCAATGCCAGTTTCTGACATCAAAGTAGGTCACATTGATGATGTTCAAGAACTGAGAAAGAGTAAATCATCTTATATTCCTGAA
The DNA here is from genome assembly GCA_963692815.1 of Nyctanthes arbor-tristis. Taxonomy (NCBI): domain Eukaryota; kingdom Viridiplantae; phylum Streptophyta; class Magnoliopsida; order Lamiales; family Oleaceae; genus Nyctanthes; species Nyctanthes arbor-tristis. Next base: position 10,730 of record CAVNYN010275161.1, on the reverse strand, counting down.
AGATTTATCCGTGATACGACCGAACGGCCAAAAGTACTCGACGGAGATGTCACCTCCTCAAGTAATAACGATATTCCAATCATTGATTTGTCAAAACTCATTAAAGACAACACAGATGAGTTCTTGAGTGAAATCCTGAGGTTGACAGTTGCATGTCAAGAATGGGGATTTTTCCAGGTAATTCAACGACTTTCGCTTAACTTTTTTTTTTTTTTTAATAGAGTTTATTGGCGCTTAATTGCTGGTGGTTCTCATCCGGTTCTGACCAAGAAAATGACACACTAATGGCAGGTGATAAACCATGGGATTGATTTGGAGTTGCTGGAGAGCATAGAGAAAGTGGCAATGGAGTTTTTCATGATGCCCTTAGAGGAGAAACAAAAGTATCCTATGATTCCTGGAACTGTACAAGGATATGGTCAGGCTTTTGTTTTCTCAGAAGACCAGAAGTTGGATTGGTGCAATATGTTTGCACTTGGGTTGGAGCCCCACTACGTGCGGAACCCAAAGTTGTGGCCAACCAGACCATCAAATTTTAGGTAATATAATGATGCTATAAACTTTCACTTATTTATGCATAATGGGAGGGTTAGAGCAAAAAGCTTCTAATACCATCAGCTTGCACCACTATTAACAGCTAGCGGATGAGGTGGCGGAATGAGACGGAGACATATGTCAGTATTTTTTTTGGTGGGGGGGCGGGGGAGGGGGAGGTAATATGTTGATTTTTCATTAGATCATGCCGTGTTGCTGATAGGGAACCCAGCCGCTAGTATTAGAATATTTAGAAGCTCGCTAACATTTTACTTGATTATGTAGTGGAACTGTGGAAGAATACTCGAGAGAGATCCGAAAACTGTGCAAAAATTTGCTGAAGTACATAGCGAAAACTCTCGACCTGAACGGGGACATTTTCGAAGAAATGTTTGGTGTGGCTGTGCAAGCAGTGAGGATGAACTACTATCCAGCATGCCCTAGACCAGACCTTGTTTTGGGCTTAAGCCCCCATTCTGATGGAAGTGCCCTTACAGTGTTACAACAGGGAAAGGGCAGCTCAGTTGGCCTACAAATCCTAAAAGATAATTCTTGGATCCCAGTTCAACCAATTCCTAATGCTCTAGTTATCAATATTGGTGATACCATAGAGGTACACAAATTAGATCATCTATAAGTTTCTTTTACATAATTTTTTCATTTCTCCTACACTTCAAGAAAATTGTACCCTCTGGGGTCTAGCTCGAGTATCATGTTGTTTCTTCAATCTTTTATTATCGTTGCACGAATGGTTCTCAAAATATTGAAAAAACTTCCTAATTCCAATAAACATGACGTGGCTAGATTTCCAATTTTTGAAAGTAAGATTTTGTTTTTTACTAAGATTGATCGAAGTTCATATATTTGAAGTGGGGCGTGATGTCATAAAAATCACGTGACGATGATGGAAACTAGCAGGGAAATTTTCTTTCTTTTTCTTTTCTTCTTCTCCCACCACAATATCTTAACAAAGTTTTGAAGGGATAATTTTTTTCTCTTCTTTTGGCAGGTTCTAACAAATGGAAGATACAAGAGTGTGGAGCATAGGGCAGTGACTCATAGTGAAAAAGACAGACTTTCAATTGTCACATTTTATGCTCCAAGCTATGAAATAGAACTTGGACCAATGCAAGAACTTGTCAATGAAAACAACCCTTGCAAGTATAGAAGATACAATCATGGAGAGTATAGCAAGCACTATGTCACCAACAAACTTCAAGGCAAAAAGACCCTTGATTTCGCCAAAATCAGACCCGGCTCTGGAGTCGAGTATTAGAACTAAACATCGCATATATCGATATCTAGTTAATTTTGTATAATATGCAATATAAACGTTATCTCAATAAGTAACTTTTAATTAAGAACTTGAAAATAGGACGTAGCATGATGCAAGTTGTAGAAGATATGGAATTATGAGAAATGATTGATATGCAAGTCATAATGGTTGAAATTAATTCATTAGTAAATGGAAGTTTGTGGGATCTTACGTTTACAACCTTTTTCTTGTCTATCTAAACAAGGGGCCATAATTTAAGAATCTTACACAAATTTCTCACTTTTACTGTCCTTAATTCCTATCAGTCGTTTCCATTTTATTTTATTTTTTAAAAAATTTTTCGTTACCAGATTCCAAGTTTAATAATATGGGGAAATTAGGAGCATCACCAACATGTACTGAAATACGATTGTAGTTGGTAACTGACAAAATTCAAATGTACGGTAAACTAGATTTTAACATTATCTTGCTCTAGAAATTATACTTCAGTACCAGTCAATTTTTTTACAAAACCGAAATTGGTTAAGTTAGTGTGCCCGCTTGTAGAGTTGACATTATCATATTCATTTATTAAATTCAAAGTAAACTAGTGAGGTCTATTATTTTTACACATGTCAGATGCCAACTCTGTAAGCGGGCACATTAACAGAACCAACCTTGGTTTTGTAGTAAAATTGCCAGTCTATCGCACAATTGTCTACTACTCGTTACTGATTGCACAAACGCATTTAAAGCCGACAGAAGAAAACCATTGGCTTCCATTGTTTTGAGGACTTGTTTTAGTGGAAGGTAGAGGAAGGAGCCCACAAATCATGTCCTTGTGCTTCAACGTTTACACAATTTTTCCAAAAACAGCACTAAACTAGCAACTTGCTATGTATTTTTGATGCCACTAATCAATAAGCACAAATGCTTGTAACAACTATAGCTCTAGCTGAACTCAAACTGAAAATCAAGAAATGGGAAGAAAGAATCTTGGAAATCAACCTATCGAACGTCAGAATCTGACTTTGAAAAGCAAAGCAAGCCCGAATTTGTAAGAGAGAAAAACGATATTTTTAGGTCTTTCTTTGAACCTGTTCTAATTATTACGCTTAGTTACCAATGTAATGGTCCCCTACTCTTAACTTTCACCTCGATTTACTTTAGGGTCTCTCAGAAGCTTTTCGACTTTTGTCGAACATACGCATGAATCATGATACAAAATTTTATAATAAACAATGCTCGACCGTTGAAATTGGTTCAAGGCCTAATAATATGAGAGACATTTTGCTGATGCAATTAGTTAGTGGGTGGCAAAAAAGAGAAGTTCCACCACGTACGAATCACCAGTATCGTACAATTTTGATCGGAAAATGTGATTTCTCGAATAGTCATTATTGACTGCCACTTGCTGCTTGGGAATACGAGCAAGCGTCCATAACATGGTCTACATGGAAAAACTCTAGTACCAACCGCCTGAAAAGACCGGACAAAGTAATAAGCGAATTGTTATCTTTGGTCTTTCTTTCAAACGTTGTCTATGAGAGTTAATTACTTAACGAAACATGCGAGGGAACAAGTGTAAGAAAGTATCCTCAAATTCCCCTATTTCTTAATTACGGTGTCAATAAAGTCTAATTCCCATAACATATACATGCAAGAGAAGTAATGTTGCTCGAAATGTAGCTTAAGAAAGGCACGTTCTAGTAAAGAATGAATACTAGGTGAACCATTTTATATGGCTGTCAAAGATGAGTGTTGCAAATAAAATGTTAAGAATAGAAATGTCTATCACGCTAATAAAAAGTGCAGATCGACATCGGAGGCAGCCCAAACCTAGGCTGTGACACCGGCAATGCTTAACCTGATATATTCAAGCTAAATATTTGCTCCTTTTTACTTATATCTTGATCTTTTAATATTTATGTCTTATTTTTTTTTCTTTTTTTTCTTTTTTTTTTGGGGGGGGGGGTGGGGGAATCGGGCTGAGGAGTTAACGTCCCTTCATTTCTCCATCAAGAAGATTTTTGGTAGTGATGATAAAATCATGCATCATTTTGTTGACTATAGAATTGATTGCACTAACGCCCTCAATGGTTAGAAGCCATGTCTACAGGGGAAAAAACAAAAGCTTTATTTGACACGTGAGTTCTTCAATAAGAAAAGCAATTCCTCATGAATAAAATATTTACAAGTGGAATTCATATTATGTTACGTTGTCATTTTTTTAAAGAATCACCTGTCTCTTTGATTCTTAATTTAACAATAGATTACAAAATTAGACGATCTCTAAAAAACTAAATGATTTCATCAGATAAATTAATTATTTCAAGTCAAATATAAATCATTATTCCATTATCATTCCCATTAGTCGTTCTTGGAATAAAAACGAAGCATTTTAAAAGCAATTCCTTCAATTATTCAAGTTGACTAGTTGATTTCAACAATTGAGCTTCAAAATCAGCTCAAGAGTTCATAAACTTGATAACCTAAAAGTATTACGAGATTGCTAATAGAAAAATGTTACTAGTAATATTAACTCATGTTAGGCTTTTATTTATATTTTCAAAATAGAATCAATATCATTAAAAATAGCTAGGTAGACGGACATATATAGATAAAAATAATTTGACCAATTGCTATTCTATAATAAAAATAGAACAATATAATAACACCGAGTTAACTTCTATATATATTATATATAAGATTGCAAACTTAAGTTTTCTTTTTTAACCGTTTACCATATTTTGATTTTATTTACTGACGTATCTATTTATTCTACTAATTAATTAACCCATTTGTTTCATTTTTTTTTCTTTTTCTTATTCTGCTCTCCTTTTTAGCATGGATAGTTCCTGTTTAAAGAGATTCAGAACAAGCCGAATATTAATTCGACTTGAGAAGATTCTAGCAAATACCTTCACTTTATTTTTTCCTGCTTAAAAAACATGCTATATGCTAGCCAATCATGCGCCGAAACCCGTGAAAATCATGTCTCTTAATATTCAAAGTAGACATTTTTAAAAAGGTGATGTCACTTTGATTAATCTGTGTTTAGCACATGAAAGTCAGTGTCTGCTTAATGCCACTTTAAATTAATTAATCACCCTTAATTAAAAGTGATGTCACTTTTGAATAATTTTTGTATTTGCAAGAACTTGATGGATACTTTTTTTTTAAAAAAAAAAAAAAAGGACCAAATCAATTAAATTAATTAATCTTTGGGTTGTTAGTAAGTGGTGATATAGCAAGTAGGATGCAAATCAAATAATTGTAATTTTTCATTACCTCCCAAATCCCACGACAAACATATTTAAATTAATTATTTCATCAACTTGAGCAGTCAAAATGAGTGAGAGAAATAATAGCAAAAAAGTAGTTGACCCATTTTTGGGACAATTTAACATGTAGTCCACTACGTGGAAGAAGGTGGGTGACAGAATTTTGATATTATTTTTCATGATACTTTGGGAGATAAGAGGTGTCGATTGAGTACTAGACGATTTTTAGGTAGGTGTAATCCACAGAAAAATCATGTCTTGAATATAGTATATATTTTTTTTCTTTCAAAGTTCAAATAAGTGTTTGTTTGCCTGTATATATAGCCAAGCTCAATCACAAGATGATTAGGAATATGTATGAAAGTTATTATATAGTTATATGTGCCCATAAAGATCAATAATCGAGACTAGAAGATATACAAGTAGCAACAACTTGTTACCATTCTTGAATCGTGATAAATAAAAGACATATATTATCTTCGTCCCACAGAGATAGTTCAATTCTAATTTTTAAAAATATTAAGGAAAGTGCAATTAATTAATAATATTGAAAAGGTAAAATTTAATATCATTTTACTGATATACCTTTTCATTCTTAAATATTACACTTCAAATAATACTGTGTTGTTAATTATAATGTACCTTAAATAGGCGGTCCGGCTATGGAACCTGGCCTTGGTTCTTTACGGAGCCCGTTTCAATCACAGACTGACACCTCACCTGACAGACACCACATGATAGCATCTCATTGGAAATCAGGCTCCGTAAGGAACCCAGCTCTGGTTCCTTAGAAATTTCCCTTAAATATAGGTATAAAAGAAAATTAATATTCTAACTACTTTTTTAATAGGAAAGTAGACTATATTTTAGGATGAATAAAAAAAAAGAAAATAGATTTGTGGGACAGAAGGAGGTAATAATAATAAACGCACACGCGCGCTCACAGAGAGAGAGAGAGAGAGAGAGAGAGAATGAATCAAAATTGGACCATCAACGTGCACTCATAAATTTTTCGTGAGATTGGAGTACCAAACTCGACACGCTTGAGTTAGAAATTCCAAGCTTAGAGTGGTGTCCTCAAAATGAAGTTTAATGGAATTTTTGAGTTATGGATTTTAATAGAATTCCATAGAATCCGTCAGATTTTATATAATTATATACCACATATTTCTGTGGATTTTTAATGGAATTTGTTGGATTTGATCAATAGAATTTCGTATTATTTAAAATATTCTCTCGATAGATTTTTTTAATTACAAAATTCATGAAATAAATAATTTTTGGTATACAATACAAGAAAATAATACAGATACAAATTAATAGGAAAAAATTACATAGTCTGATTTTACTCTTTGTTCATGTAACTGTTTTTTTCTAAGAGTTCAGGTAACCAATTTTAAAAGGTACTTAAAAAATTATTATTACTATCATGTTATTATCTCTTTCTTTTTTTACGGGATTATCACTAAATTGAAATGTTTAATAACTTTTTTCTTTTATCTTATTTTATTTCTGCGTAAGTTGGACGTGAATTTGAAATATAAAAATTATATAACTTCTTATTCAATTATTAAAAAATAATAACTAAATATATATTCAAACTATGTCATTAAAAAATAAACCATTTTACCTTATTTTTCTTTAAAATAAAATAAAGGAAAAATCCATAGTCTTTTAAACTAAAAATGGACAAAGAAATAAAGTCTCATTATACTTTCTTTACAAATATAATATGAAATTATACTGTAACTTATTAATATACTGTGATAATACTTCATTTTTGACATTCATTTACTTCGCACAAGTTAAATATGATGTGATTGTAAAATAATTGTGTGATGAAGTGAAAAACAAGTTTTTGCTCATTTGGATTTTAGTTACTAAAAATAATGAAATTATTTTGAACTTTAACATCATGTTATAATACTCTCCCAACTCGTCGACTAACAGTTTCTTTTATTTAGATTAATTATAAATTGATTATTTTTAAAACCTAGAACAACGAATGAAAAATATGCGTTATTGTGAGAATATATTATTTTAGATATTGATGATTTATTTTACATAAATTTGTCAATATGAATAATTGTTTAAAAACTAGAGTGATAAGAAAAAATATAAGTTTTGATAATTTATAATTAAAAAATTTTATTACTTACCTAAGTTCTAAAAAAAATTATGAAATCCATCAGAATACGATGGTAAGACGCCAGATTTTGGTGGAAATTACGTAAGTGTATTTTAGAGTCTAGAATATATAAAATTCTATAGAAATCAACTATTTAATGAAATCCACTAGGGCTGAGCAAACGGGGTTTTGGTCCTGGGTTTTTGAATGACCAAGACCGGATCAAACATCTTCGGTTCGGTCCCGGTCCTAGTCCCAAAAATGGCAAGCCAAAACGGTTTGGGTCCGGGTTCGGTTCAAGTAATGAATTCAATTTTTTCGGGCTTTTTCCGAACTTGTGAAAAGAATTTTCTATAGATAAAGTAACATAAAAACACATATAAATAATGTTTAGAACCAACAAATATAAGATATTTATGTGCAACAAAAGTATTAATATGCCTCCATAAGGTAGAAGCACTAGACTTACTTGTATTTCTTATTTTTTTATTTTAACAAATCTAAAATTATTAAATATTTGAAATACATATCCTAAATTGGAAAATAAATGTAAAAATCATAAATATTATATATACTTTATAATTTTAACAATTTTACGATACAATTTTGATATTTTTAAAAGGTAAAAGATAGATAATTTCTACTTTATTATACATTTTTAAGGATTAAATATTACAAAAATGATGTAATTGTCAAAAATAAATAACACTTACCGCTTAAAATAAAATCAAGAAAATCAATTTCACATTTTTCACTAATAAGAAAACCACTTAAATAAATAAGAAGATATATAAGCACAAATTCTCCACGTCTATATATAAATATATTTATATATATTATATAATAATAGCATAAATATAGTCAATAAACATATTTTAAATCTAAACAATTTTCTTTAAGAAAATCCTTACAATGTTGCAAATTCTAGTAACATTATATATTAACACTATTATTCTTGACTATTGTTTAAAAAATAATATAATAATGATGATTTTTAAAAAAGTTTATTGGCCAAAAAATTCCAACTTGAAAAAGAAATTTAGTGGTATTGCTTTAACTTTTTAATTGTCCCACATTGAAAGTTTTGTAAAAAAGCATTATGATTAGCGCTTATAAATAAGATGGGCCTTTGTGCAAGTGACTATGTAAAAGAAATTTTATAGACTTTGAGGCAAATTAATTATTCTCTTGGTTCTTTATATTTAGTTTTAAGTTTAAATAATTGTACCATATTGAAATTTTTGTAAAATGTTAAATAATTGAAGCTCATAAATAAGATGAGCCTTTGTGCAATTGACTTTGTAAAGAAAATAGTTTTGATTATTGCCTCTTGAATATTATGAAAAGTGAAAACCGAGTTTCAATTTATATTTTACAAAAAAAAAAAGTCAACCGGTCTTTGATCAAGTTTCCGGGTTTTCAAAAAAACCCGGGACCCAACCGGACCGGTCATTTTGGCCACAAAGCCTGGACCGAGACCTGCCCGTTTGGTCCAGTTCACTCGGTTCTGATTTTTTTGCACACCCTTAAAATCCACGAAAATTTGTCAAAAATTTAGGACATTGGAATGTTATAGAATCCAAAGAATTCTAAATTGAAGACACCTAATTTTTGTGAGATCTATAGAATTCTAAATTGAGAGCACCAAAAATTATTTAGATTTTTAAAATCCATCCAATTCCATATTGAAAGCAGCCTTTTAGTTACATGCTTTACATGTTCTGATGCCCTTCAATCTGATATATTCCTTAGTGACACTTACCACTGGTACCAAGTGTAGCAAATTATGTTTCAGTGACAGATAAATTGCAAAGATATAAAAATCCAATTCTGATTGAACATATTAATACTATTTAGCCTTACCACTCCATATCATCATGCCTAGAAGTCACAATAGAAAGCTCGGCAATGCGTGATGGAACAAGCGCGACGAAGCTCTGTATGAAAGTTTTTCTTAATCAGAAACACAAACTATCAACAACAGCCCCGACAACAGTAAAGAGATTTCTGTCAAACTCTAAAATATATGAAGCATTTGGTAAAATATACGTTCTGCTACAACACCAAGTATCTAACATCAAGAGATTTTCATCTCTGGAGTGGGTCGGGAACAGTGTTGTAAACATGAAAGTGAAGCATCGTTTAATCCCATGCACAAACTGGGAACTGCTTTTCGTGTGAATCAAACGGCAAAATACCCACTGGGAAACAGGCAAAAGGTTATGGGCAATAAGCCGGATTATCTCAACTGCTCGGATGGGAACTCTAATTTTTCAAACACGATTTCTAGAGGACCCGTTGATGTCTGATCTCTCAAGCCTTGCATTGGAGCAACCAGAGTGGTGTTTAGTAGCTTACATTAGCTTGAGCTCGAGCCATGGCTTCATTCTCTTTCACCGATTTGCAGAGGAGATCGAAGTGCACAGTTCTATAATCTGATTTTATTCAAGCCAAGTACTTGAACAAGTTGGGATTATCCTTGTCTCTCTCCAGATAGTCCCGAGTGATCAAATCTTCAATTCTCTTCTTGATTGCTTTGACATCAGGCTGTGGAGTACACGATTACACATAGCAGTAACTTTAGTTAATTAAAGGAAATTGCTCGACCATTACAAGAATATCTGTGTGTTACCTTGAACATGCGTCCCAATTGCTCGACACACTCCATAACCAACTGCTGATAGCCCAAAACTTTCCTACTTTTCATTATACGAACAATTGAGGCATCAATGGCATACCGTCTGTCCTTGTCAACATCTTCAATTACCTTTTTCTTCTCGTCAACAGGAGGGAGAGGGATCTGCACTTCCATGAAAAAAGTTGCTATGGTAGTACAACAAAACAGTTCAATGACATCGGAATTTACTTAATTCTGATTCCTCTCATCATTTCCCCCAAGAGTAAAGAATCACTCAACTTATATAGAAGTTTCATTCTTAGTCACCGTAATTTACTATTTATCTTTGCTCTCTCATTTATTTGGCTATGGCGAGCGGGTATGGGAGGACTGATTACCTTAATTCTTCTCATTTTATCAGTAAATGTAGAGTTGAACTCAAAAACGTCACTAGGAGAAATTGTTTTGGTGTTTGGCTCCTTGTTAAGAATCTTATACTTGGCGCATGACAGTGAATGCAGTAGCCTAACAACATCATCGTCTGATAGATTCAACTGAGTCATTATTTCCTGATAACTCAGTCTATCTGAGGAATTAAAAATAAGCAGGGCAGCAGCCTGGAAATGGAGAAACGTTCAGTCAGTATTAGCTGTAAGTAAACGAAAAAATTAAATTAACTTGTCACATCGAATCACCTGGTAGGTTGTTACGATCAGCTCTATAGTTTTCGGTTCAAATTTTCCATTGATGTTACACGTACCCAAAGAATATATCCACGTAAGTTTTCTGTGCTTTGTTTTTGTCTGGTAAAACTCTCTGAATACTTCAACACACTTGACCTAACATAGAATTTCCAAGTAATCAAGAAAGATGCCTGTGACATGATCCTCTTCATGAAAAAGATTTTGCCCA